>NQII01000956.1:441820-547391 GCA_002778355.1 Clitarchus hookeri | reverse complement strand
ACCAATTTATATAGTGCTTCAGTGCTAAAAGCAAGACAAAACCTTTTTCTATATACAATTTTTTTATAACCAATTGAACATGTAACTCCTAGGGTGATTTTTCAAAGGTTCTTTTCAAAAGTATCGAAGATACCGTGAATGGATTATATTCACAAAATTCTGTAATAATTCCCGTATTCGCGAAACATCGACAAAATTGCTTGTCTTAATGTATCCAAACCGCAGTGTGAGCTTGTTACCATGAAAACTCTTACAAACATTAAGTTTTACAATTTTCCATTTGTTACACAGCATTATCTCTTATTTGTTTCACTTACATGCGGGTAACAAAACTATTTGCATGGTGATCACATTGTTGACTATAAAAACGTAAACAAAATTTTACGTCACGACAAGAATGATTTATAAATTGATTGGTAGCCAGGTCGAAAGATTATTGTTTCACGTACAATTTTATATATATGAGCCAAATCACTAAGGCGCTTGTTCATGAGCAGAATCAGGCATATGTTTATTTTATTTATAAACCAACATCTCTTAAGAATGTAAAAAATTGTTTGTTTTGGATTATATCCGGGAGTTTGAAAATGAAGGTTTATTTTGTTTTATAAACTGACCAAAGTGCAAAACTGCGATGAGAACTTTGAGTGGGTGGGAAAAGACACGTGCTTAAATAGTGCCGTGCCATATGCACAGTGATAAAGGAGGACATAAAAATAAAAAGACTGGACGCCGGTTTGACTGATCATGACTTCACTGTCAGACAAGGTTCTATTGTGCCGGTCAGAAGCGCGATTTTACTTATTGGCTGCTGATTGGTCCCCAGCCTCTGTATAGGCTGACGTGCATAGTCATGCAGCATGGTACAAAGTCAGGTGTGGGTTTAGCGGTTCTCCGCACTGTTGGTGTAGACACAGACACTTGTTTACTTGCAGGGACTGTGGCCCGGGGTAGTTCTTGGCTTGGCTGGGCTGCTGCTGCTGCTGCTGGTTGGAACTGAGGCCTGGTCCTTGGGCGGTGGTGATGCTGCGGCTGGCGGGGCTTGTTGGTGCACGCGGTGGACTGCTGGTCGTCGTGGTNTCTGAAGCACGGGTTGGCAATGCTCAGAGGCACTGGGAGTTGCAGGTGAATGTTCACGACGATCGGGTGCGGCTCGCCGGCGGTCTTGTGGGGTGGCTGAAAGAGGGAGCATGGGAGAACTGGGAGGTGAGGCCTCTCCAGTTGTCGGGCAACTTGAGCTCATTCCCGTGGGAGTAGACTGCAGAGTGCAGTTGGCAGTGGGTTGCAGTTCAGTTGGCTAAGTTTGGAGGCAGTAGCTGCCCTCTTAACTCTCCACTTTGCAACACTCCTATGGGTGTAGGGCATATTGATGGGTACAATGGTCTACCACCTTAGGAAGAGCAGGTGACGAGTTCCCTATCTTTGTGTGCAGCCAGTCGTGGCTAGGCCATCCAGACTCAGTCCAAATGCTCCAGCCGGCAAAGATAACATGGGGGATAGAGCGGTGGGCTGATTGGGATGTCCAGCCGCAGTGTAATGTTTGGTCCAGAAGGGGTCAGGCCGCCAGAACCAGTCCTGTCACTCCAACCGGCAAAGATAACAACGCTGTGAGTGGAGTGAGTTGACTGATCTGGATGTCTAGTCGCTTCGTGGATTGAGTTACTAGTGGTTGGGGGTCTGCCGTACGTGTGCACCAGGTACCTTTGCATACCTGGTCCACAGTATGGGTGGCATGATGTATGGGTATGTTTTGAGACATACGTGCAGCCGGTTAAGGGAGCCCGCAGTCCTACACTAATGTCGGCAAAGAGGTTTCCAAGATGCTGTCTCCTGCTTTTCTTTAGTATGTTGACGTCTACTGTGATGCAAGTCACAGTCACCCTAGAAATAAGTACTCTGAGGTTAGGTAAGATCATGTGTTTATTCCCCAGAGGAATAGACACGGTGGGCCGTACTAACTCCTAACTATCAATGAACTGTAACAGAAGTAGACCACGGTAAACCAGGTGAAGGGGACCTGGGTCTAATCTAAACAAAAGCACATACGGCTAGGTAGCTATGATAACAACTGACCCTAACTAATTCTATGCTGTTGTCCAGAAGGGACTCGGGTGACACCACCAAAGTGGTAGTGAGTGTAAAAGAAGGTTTGAAAATTTCTTTGGGGTTTGCTGAGCAAAGGTCTGGAAGATGTCTTGAAGGTAGTGGTGGTCCTTCGTGAGGAAGGTGGTAAGCAGAGAGCTCCAGCATGCGAGGTGGTGAAGCGAGCTGCTAAGTATCAACTGGTGTTTCGGAGCCTTGCGCTCGCCTATATGGCGGCCAGCTGCGGGTCCATCGGCTCCCTTCGGCCGGTCGGGTATCTTCGAGCTGGAGCTCTTCCCTTAGCAGCGAAGGTTACATTCCCTCGGGGGAGGCTGGAAGTGCTGTTTTCCTCGTATGCGGGTTGCATCGCTCCCATGAGCTTAGGGGCTGTGCTGGGCTGCTTGGCTGGCTTCTATCGCACGTGGGGTGATTAACAGACACATGACGTCTGACATACTGGTGTAGACGGCCTTGACTGCCAAGTCCCCGGGTGCCCCTTGCCTAGGGGCATGCTGGTGGGCTCTGAAAGCAAGTTGTCCTGGGTTCAAACCCCACTAAAGGGGACATGATGTCACTTGTAGATGAGGCGAAGTTGTATGTAGTAATATGTCGGTACATGTCACGCGTCAAGAAAACTGCTTTGGAAGCAAATTTGTGTAATTTTCAAATTGCCAAGAAAACAGAAACAAATAGGTTTCTGCCACTTCTTTGTAGAATCATTTTTACTATGTAAGGAGTATTTTTATTTTACCGATAATAAAATATTTACTATTATTTTGTAGTTTAGATTGTGGATTTGTGTTGGAGTAATATTGAACTGAACGGGATTCAATAAAAATATTGTTATCTGCAAATGAACAAAAACTGTATTTGGGTGATGTAAAAATCTTGTAAAACTCAAATGCTAGTAAATGTTCTTGGGCAGTTTTAAATGTCTTGATAAAGTACAAGATTTATCACACCAAAATTACTGTGACGTGACAATGTGTGTTACATAACAAGGGTGCTATCGTAAGGTTGTCCTTTCATCCTTATCGTTTAATATTTTTGATTGTTTTCCACTTAAATATGTACTGATTAAAAGAATGAATGACAAATTTAATTTAGTTTGTTTGAAATTGTTAATGAAAACAACAGATTCATGTTCTAATTATGATGCACACATATTTTTGCTATAAAATTTATTTGACTAAATGAAAATATTTTTTTTTACAAAATGGTAAAATTTTAATGACAAAATCAGCTCTTTTTATATATCATAAAATTGGGGCTCTAGTTATTAGTAACGCACTGTGGTATTTTGACTTTTAGGCTGTAAAGATTCTTTACCATTAAGTTCCCTTGGTGCAGTTTCTGAAGTTCTAATGCAAATTTTATAAACCCAAAAAAATCTTGCTTTTCTGGAAAATTCCTGTACATTTCCTGTAGCATTTCAAATCCTGTACATTTCCCGCTTTTCGCACATTTCCAGATTACTAGACATCCTGGAATTGTAATTGCATACATTCTGTTTCTTTTCTAGGCAGATAACTGCATACCTGTTGACATTAAGAGTGTTTTCGAGGCAAACCCTTCTCCAGGAGTTGTGGGAGGAACTCTGCCTATGCTGCTTCTGTCAGTTCTGCCTCCTGTGATCCCGCGTGCCAGTTGGCCGTCTGCAGACCACAGTAACATCACCATGCATCGCCAGGTGAGACAGTCAACCTGTTTGCCAGAGCTTGCCAAGCAAGTCATAAATTCAACTACAGAATTTTTAGTGGTTGTATTCATTATGTTGATTATGGTGTAATACCAGTGCACCGAGGAACTGTACTGGTGATGGTTTGACTCAGTTTACAGACACCTGAGTGGATCCAAAGGGTAACTAAGGGGGCTAGAGCCCCTTCCTTGGTAATTAATTTTACACTGGGTAAAATTAGATTATTTTTGAAACCAAGTACATTCCTAACAGTGCAGTATTTACTTTATACACACAAAATAGTGACAGGACATTTTAAGAAGTACTTAAATGGCCTATCCACTAAGTACTGACATTTATTTATAGCATTAAAATTTAATGTGTACTGGCAAGCATGGAACTTGAACATAATGCACAGTGTCCCATTCCTCAAATAGCCACCTCCTTAATGGGTTTATATATCCCACTCCAGGCACTGAGTCCATTTCCAAGTGGTAATAAAATCAAATTCATTTCATTATTAAAAGTAGACAGAATGCACAAGTATTCACAGGGCGGTACTCATGGATATTCCTGCCTCACCCTAGTTCACCTCCTGGCTGCTAGGTTCACTGTTTCCAACCACCGCTCACCAGACTGCAGTGTGTCACCACTCGCTGCCTTATGAAACTGGCCTAGCCAGTGAAACGTCACATGATTGCGCATCTGTGTAGAAAATGTGTTCGTCCAACTTTGGTGTGTGTGTGTATCCACGAGTACCGCCCTGTGAGTACTTGTGCGTTCTGACTACTTTTTATATTGTAATCAGTAGCCCAGTGGCCTATTCCCACCATATCTTAAAATCAAATTCATTTTGATATAAATAAAGTTATGGAGGAAATGGAAATATCATATGTCATTTAAATATTTGCATCAGAACTCTTACACACCCTTGTAATCAACATATTCCTCTCCACCCCCCAACTGTATTTTTCTACATTTTTCCTAGTACCTTCATGTCCACTAGGCGTTGCTGGGGAGTTATTATACACAAAAATTGTAACAACTGAATCTGGTGTGGGATTAAATACATTCATGTAATTCTTTCTATGTGGCTCTGCTAGCTTAATCATACAAAAAAGTAATCATAATTATAAAAACTGAATTGTTTTGGTAAATAGTAGGGATGCACCGATATATCGGTAGCCGATATATCGGCCTATTTTTAGGATATCAGTATCGACCGCATATTTGCCGATATTTTCATTTTTACAAAAAAGTTTACATTTGGATATCNTTAAATACATTCATGTAATTCTTTCTATGTGGCTCTGCTAGCTTAATCATACAAAAAAGTAATCATAATTATAAAAATTGAATTGTTTTGGTAAATAGTAGGGATGCACCGATATATCGGTAGCCGATATATCGGCCTATTTTTAGGATATCAGTATCGACCGCATATTTGCCGATATTTTCATTTTTACAAAAAAGTTTACATTTGGATATCTAGTATACTTACAAAACATACAAAGTGATAAAACAATTAACCAAAGCTTAAACATAATGACAAAAAACGTGCTTACTACATTATATGCACTCATCACAAAGGTACCACTCGATTGATTTAATGCCACAAATCAATGTTTCCTTTTAAAAATGCAAGTTCTTCCACGATATTTGGTTTAAGTCGACTCCTTAATTGTGTAAGCACTTTGCCAGTGGTGCTGAATAATCTTTCGCTTTCAACACTGGATGGAGGGGGCGACAGGTATGCTCTGGCAATGCTAGCAAGGATGGGCAAACGTTCCTTGTTGTTGGGCCACCATTCAAAAACATCACAGGTATTAGAAATTAGATGTATGTCTAAATATTTGGTTATTTCACTACTTTTTCGTGCATATTATTATATAGCTGATGCAAGAATATGTGTATAAGTAGAAACACTGTACATGGTTTAGATTTGAAAGTAAGGGCGGTAACTGATTTTTGGTACATGCACTTAAATTTTTTTTAAGTGCATATGCTTAATGTATAACAAGGCGGCCATGCACTTATCAATGCATTGAACCTCCCTTTGTCAAAAACCAACAGTTTAAGCTGTCAGACTAAAAATCAATAGCATCTTTCTTCTTAATGTTTTAAATTTTAATGGAGTTATCGGCCGATATATCTGCTAAAATATTGGCTGATATTATCTATCGGCTTCACTTGACCGATGTATCGAACGGCCGATATATCGGCTAGACCCATATCGGTGCGTCCCTAGTAAATAGTTTAATATATAGTCATTTGGATTACTTTCTGCCATTATGGGTAAAAGTGAACAACACATGTTTGTTTAAATGAAGGTTTTACAGCCCACCATTTTCTATCTGTACTTCACTGTTAATATTTTATTTATAGAGAATGATGTAATATAAAGGAATCTTCAAGCTTTCGTGTGAAATTTAATAAGGCAGGTGGTATAAAGGTGCCATGACTGGTACAATGTTACCCCAAATAATTGTAATCATTAGCATTCTGACATATCAATATATTAATATATTGTAATGTGAATCTATTTTGATATAAAATTTCCAGCTTTCTCTATTGATTTGTGTAGCGGAGGGTCATTACATCTAATTATGTACGAAGTCGCAGTTAACTACATAAAATTACAATTTTACAAATGTATTGGAATTTCCTCAAAAGTGAAGATACCAATTCTAAATCCGTTAATTATACTCAAATGAGTGGCTTAAGACTTACTTTCCTCCAATCTAAAAACTTAACTGAATGTAACCAAAGAATTAACATTTGTAAGTAAAAAAATCCATGTGACCACAAATGGATGTATGTTTGCTTATGGCAGTGCTTTTCTTCAACTGAAAACCTAACTGGAACTAGACTACTGAACCTACCTGACAACTGAATTAATATTTTTCCAGTTTGTCACGAGAATTTTAATTTTTCCGCTAGAATTCTGTGTTGTGGAAAATATCAGTGCTAGTGGTTATTTTTATTTCAGTTGTTCAGTTGTTTTCTCGCAGGCATTTTCATACGAGAAACATAAGTTCAGCACAGCAGAGGAAAAAATAATTAGGTTTTGGTTTTGTTTTAGAAAAAAAGAAATGTTGCCATTTTATCAATAAGTATTATGAAATTTATGTTTTATTGAACTCCTCTTAGGGTTTTACATAGCTTTTCTTCAGCTATTATAAGGCATTTGTTCCTGGTGTAAGGTAGAACCTCAATATGTGGTTTCATCCACTCTAGGATGTAATGAAAGAGCATACGCGTTAACCTAAATTACTGTACAATTTGATATAATTGCCCTTCAAGTGTTTCTTAACTAAAACTTCTTAGGCTTGTTCAGAAAAATGATTGGCAAGCATAAGAAGTATTTTACATCTTTTTTTTTTTGTTTCTACTATCTGTTTCTTCATCCACCAAAATAAAAGACAGAATATCCTATTTTAGCTCAATTTCTACACTGTCATACAGCGTGCTCAACCTGTTCTGCCATCTTTATGTTAGTTCATACACTTTTCAGTTACATTACATTCGGCTTTAAGTTTCGTAAGAAAGCAGACTTAACTGCACTGAACTGAAAATTCAACTTATACTGTCAATTCAGTTTCAAGTCTAATTCAGTTTTCATATCGAAGGAAAGCTAGCCGTTAGTTCAGTAAAGTTAAGTTACATGATTGAGACTACATTTCCTCGCTATATAACTTAATACAGTACCATACATTAATGGATACATTTATGTTTTGTTTCTAATAGTTATAAAGGCAGCCTGTATTTTGGATCATAGCTGCAAAACCTAACAGGTGTAACATACACAGTAAGGACTTGGATAAGGTCTAAATCCAACCAATTTTGCAACTAGTGCAATAACTGTATAAACCAAAAATCTGAATAAAAACTTTCATCTGCGAGAAGTATTTCATAAAGTATACGGGATTGTCAGTTTCTCATAAACTATAGTGCACCTACTAGATAATGCTCCGTAATCTCAATATATCATATTTAGTTGCATATTATCACCTTCATATAATAGTCACACCATAATTTTTAAGTGCTGAAAAGAGTGAAGATTTTTTAATTGGCTACAAGTTACAGTCATTGTTTCAGCACACCAGCTGAACCAGAACATGTAGAAATGGTCCCTACATCTGAGGTCGTTCCATAAACAAATTCATGGGGAGGTAGATTTCCATCAGCCATCTGTTAACAAGCAACAAGCATAGAGGGGATAAATTGAAGCAGTTCTGGCTATAACAAGTTGCTCCCCCCCCCTCCCCACCATTTTTCCCTTGTAGGGTGTAAATCCTACCCTGTGTGGAGGCTATCCACACCATAACACTGCACTGGTTGCTAGGCAACCTGTTCACCTCTCGTCTGGCATGTAAGCAAAAGAAGTGATTTTTCACATGATTGTGAGAAGCAACAGCAGAGTGTGCCCAAGCCAGCAAAGTTGCGCTGTGCCGAGCAACTACCAAAACAAATTGAAGGAGAGAGGAGAGGACAGCACAATAAATGGCACCTCTGTTGTTAGGCGATACACTACCCACTGTTGTACAATTGCATAAACAAGCTATTTAAGAACAGTGTGCACCATTTGCAAGTAATAAATTTCTAGTACCACCGGGTACATAATAAACATTACATTATTAATTTTTTTCCTGTCAAATGTGTAACCAATTATTCTCATAGTCAAACCCCAAATTTTTTAGGAAAATTATTGTGTAAAATGTATTACAAATGTTTTGATGCAGGTGACATTCAGTTCTGAGCCCAAACTGGATGAGAAGGTTGGCAAGAGCACAGTGGAAGAGAGAGCGTTCTTTGTGGAAGATAACACAGGGTCGCCTGTGAAGCAGGGAGTCCTGGGAAAGTTGTGGAGCTTCCTGGGCAGTAGCAGACCTTCCAGCCGAAAGACATCAGTGGTGTCTTTTACTGGAGGCACTGGTATCGCATCTGCTCTCAAGTCGCACATGGGGTAATTCACTGTGTAGATTTAACTTCTGAGTACAAGGGATTGTATTTTTAATAAGCACATTTCGTGGTTAATGTAGTTAATAGTCAGGGTGTTGCATTCCACCTACAAAGTACTTGTACAGTAAAATCTTGTTCTAGCGTACATGAATAAAGCCTCAACTTTTATACTTAGTAATGAAAGTATTGTTACACGACACCAGAGGAGCGGGTCCGAGTTAGTTAGGGATGGAGGTCTTAATAAAAATAAAAGAACTAAATATGATTTTAATTTATGAGCACAGCATTTTGACACGTGACGTCTGGTTAGAATTGGCAGTGACGTCACCATCAGACAAAGGTTTCTTTGGTGCCAGACAGAGACACTGGCTACAACTGACTGCGAGGGAGTTTGGATGATCAGTCGTTTGGCTGTGACAGTGCCGTGGAATAGGGTGGAGCATATAGCCCTTTGACTCTGCACGAAGTTGGGTGTGGCGATGATGACCTTATGCACAGCAGATTTTGAGGTCACTCTGTTACCTGCAGCAGTGGGTTTCACCCGGGGTAGATCCTGGCTCGGCGGCTGCTGGCCGGAACGAGGGCCTTGTCCTAGGGTGGTTGGATTGGTCGGCTCCAGCGTCGGATTGCCAGGCTGGGCAGGTGATACCCAAAGGTACTGGTAGTCCCAGTCGTAGACGAACTATGAGTGGGTGAGGATCTCCGGAAATCTTCTGGGGCGGCTGTAAAAGGGAGCTAGGGGNGTGAGGCCTCGACAGTCGGCGGGCAGCTTCTGCTCGGTACCATGGGGAGGGGCTACTGAGGACAGACGGCAATGGATTGCAGAGCAACCGACTAGGTTTGGAGGCAGTAGCACCTTCTTAGCTCTCCACCTTGCACCGCTTCTATGAGAGAAGAGCATAAGGAAAGGTACTAAGGTCTGCCAGAAGAAGGAGGAGCAGGCGACGAGTTCCCTGGCTAGAGTGTAACCAGATGAGGTTAGGCCAACCAAAATCAGTCCTGTCTCTCCAACCGGTGAAGTTTAACGCAGTGGGTTAACTGATCTGGATGTCTAGCCACTACGTTGCGTGTGTTCCTAGTGGTTGTGGCTATACATTACAATGTTTCAAGTACCAGAGTACTTGGTTGAAGGTACGGGTGGCTGTCGACTGTGTTTAGCAAAATATGTGCGTCCAATTAAGAGTAAAACGCAGTCATACACTAGTTTGGGCAATATTGGTATCAAAAGACGCGGTCTCCTGCTTCTCCTGTGTGAGTTGACGTCTACAAGTTATAAAGTAACAATCACCCTAGAATGAGTACACAGGGTTAAGATAATAACATGTGTTTATTCCCCAGAGGAATAGACATGGTGGCCTGTACTATCTCCTAGCTATCAATTGTACTGAAACCGGCGGAAGTAGACTACATTAACCAGGTGAAGGGGACCTGGGGCAAAACTAAACAAGAGCAGGTGAATTAAGTAGCCATGACAATAACTGGACCCTAACTAACCTACACTGTTTGTCCTGAAGGGACTCGGGGTTCACTACCAAAGTGTTAGTGAGTGTAAGAGGGAGGAGACTTCTTCAGAGGTTGCTGGACACTGATGTAAAAGACTTCTGGAAGGCTGGTTGGACTCTCGTGAGGAAAGCGGTAGGCACAGAGCTCCAGCAAACAAAGTAGTGGAGCAAGCTGCCGAGTATTCAACTGACGTTCTAGGACTGCGCACCGGCGTACATAGTCAGCCGATGCGGCTTCTTCTGCTACCTTCGGCTGGTCTGGTATCTTCGGACATGAGTTCCTCCCTTAGCAGCGCTGGCCACATTCTCTCGGAGGAGGCTGGAAATGGCCGTTTTCCTTGTGTGCGAGTTGCGTCTCTGCCGCCCGCTTAGGAGCAGTGTGTAGCTTACATTGCCGGCTTCGGTTGCATGCAGGGGTGATTACAAAACATGTGACGTCTGACATAATGGCATAGACGGCTTCTGCTACCGTGTCCTTTGGTTGTTCCTACCTAGGGGTGTGCTGGTTGGCTCTGGAAGCAAGCNGGCATAGACGGCTTCTGCTACCGTGTCCTTTGGTTGTTCCTACCTAGGGGTGTGCTGGTTGGCTCTGGAAGCAAGCCGTCTTGGGTTCAAACCCTTCTCGGGGTGATGTGACGTCACATATAGATGAGGTGGAGTTTTAAATCAATATTATGCCAGTATATGTCACGCACCAATTTAATGTGTATCTCAACTCTAATTAAAATTTTTCTCTATGTCTGTGTTTCATTATAGTCAATTAACTCACACTCATCATTAACACATGTTCAGTCTGTCTATTGCCATCATTTGAAATGTCTTTTACACTCACGCATCCAGTCCAATAGTCCAGCCTACCAGTCGCACCATTCATTGCTCTTCTGGCTCGTCGTCTATCGTTTAAGGCTGCACAATCGTCCAAACTCCCGACGGTCATAAACTCCCGGCTTGGAGGCCTGACACGTTTTTATAGTATCAGCAGCCAATATCTTGAATATTCCCTGCATCCCGAGTCACACTGAGAGAGGCAAGGATGATGAAAACGAGAATATTCTTCAGATAAACGCAGAAATTCAATTTTCTGAAGGTCAGGAGCGTGCAAGATGCAAAAGGCTTGTCACTGCAGCATGCCTAGGAATGCGCAGCGGCATGACTTTGTATCTTAAAACCCTGATAGGACTATCGCTCGCCTGGTCATTCAAACATTTATTCGTGACTCGCCGCCTGATAGCATATCACTACTCTGTCCTCCACACACACTCTTCGCTCCTCGTGCGATGCAAAGCACCGGCACATACAGTACTTTCTTTATACAGAAAGTCTTATTTTTAAACTATGATAACATGGGCTTCGTGAAATTATGGCACAATTAATCATTTCAGCAAATAAAATTAATATGCTACTACAAAGAAATACTTTTAAAATGCAAAGATAAAACAAAACTTTCTAAAATATGAAAATGCACAAATTGGATCCTGCAAACATAAAATGTGTGGTTTGCAAATTGTACACACTGCTTTTAAAAAAATCACACAAATTACCTGTAACAAGTAACACTAAAAGAAATTTATTCAAAAGACATTTATATTTTGATATAAATTAATGTTTCAGAAAAAATCCTGTTTATTTTTCCTGCAATAGCATTTGAAAATTGACATTACACACTGTAAAATGCACTGCTCAGTATAATAATAAACATTTTTGGCGACAAGGGGTTAGTTTATGCTTCTGGGCTATAATTTTAGTCATAAGATTAAAATAAGTTTTTCATATAAATATAATTTTGATTTTATGCAGAAGATGTTTAAACACGGTCTTCGCTAGGACTTTGACATGCAATTTCTAGGTTTTTTAGAGGGTACCAAAAGTGACAATCAGTTGTATGCAGTGCATATGTAAACAATGTACTGAATGCGACTCTGCAATTGGTATAATTTTTTTTACATGTTATATTGGTAAAAATATTTTGATTTAAATTGGAAATGGTTAAAAAAATTATGCAAATTACATACTAAATCCCATGTATGGACATTTAATTAATCCCATTTGTAAGAAACAAGGTATAATAATTTTTGTTATACTGAAAATTAACCTAAATTTTGTATGTTTATGTGAAGTATGTTTATATAGTGTACATAGGGTATTTGTGCAGGAATTGATAATCTTACATTAAAGTAAAAGACATGTTAATGTGAAGTACGTTATAGTGGAATTTTACTGTACCTAATAAATTTAGAGTCTGTATGATAATCATTCAAAAATAACTCTGTGACATCTATACATTTGATTATTACTTACATTATCAGTTTTTTTCACTATAAAGAGTACAACAGAAAATATTCATACAATTGTTAAACCCATTCCATATTTTGAATGCAGGCATTGACCTACCCTTAGCAGCCCACAAACCCTAGACCCATATCACCTTGGTGGTCTTTGTATACTGTAAGTTGCTATGGTGATGCACAC
Organism: Clitarchus hookeri; assembly: GCA_002778355.1. Lineage (NCBI taxonomy): Eukaryota > Metazoa > Arthropoda > Insecta > Phasmatodea > Phasmatidae > Clitarchus > Clitarchus hookeri. The sequence goes on along the minus strand of NQII01000956.1, from coordinate 534,698 downwards.
CCTTAGTGGGTCTGGTGGCTGGAGAGAAGCACCAAGGCTTCCCCCTCCCAGGCTCTTCCCCCCGGGCTCCCCCCTCTTCTACCCTTTCTCATCAAGCTTCGGTGAAGCTGTGGTCACACCACTCATATGGGGTTTATCTTGAGGCCGATATTGCTGGGTTTGGCCACTTCTATTATAGAGTGTTGTGCCCTGCGAGTAATGGGCGAGTGGGGACCCTGATATGGGTATAGGTAGATGTGACTTTTAGTGATCTGACCACCCTAGTGACAATAGTGGGCCGAGCAAAGGTATGCGGCTTTGGCGGCGTTGAAGGCAGTGGAGAAACTGCCCGCGGCATATGCCAGATGAGGTTCAAGGTTGAGCTGGACGTGCTGGATGCGGGACGAGCAGCCTCCTCCTTCCAGGTATGTACCTGGCCGACACGTGAACCTGTGATCTTCAGGACTCCAACCAGAGTTAGCCCCTGCTTGGCTGCTTTACCCCGTCCAGTCCTATGATGAGGCGTAAGGGGGGTGACAGATCAGACAGGCAGATAGTGAATGTCCCAAAAAGGGGGTAGGCATGGCCTGATGGAGAGAGTAAGGTGCTGGCTTTTGGGTGGGGTAGGTTGCCTGGACTACAGGCCTTCAGTCTAGTGGCTTGGCGAGCGAGACGTTGCTGGCAGACCCAAGTACCAAACTGAGGGTTACAGTATCAGGTTTGGGGGCGTCCGTTCTCGTGGCTACTTGGCGAGCAGGACGTCGCTGATGGACACTAGCATCACGTGGAAATGGAGCTCCTTGTCGGGGTTGGACCTATCGTTCTCCAGCAAGTAACCTGGCAAGCGAGACGTCGCTAGCAGACCCAGGCATTTACTGGAGGGGCGATAGTCCGAAGTGACAACTGCTCTGGTGTAGCCCAGAAAGACAGGCTTCCCAAGCTCCACCACAAGACAGTTCCCAAAGGGTGAGGTAGGGAATGAGTTTCTGTCTCGTGACTATTCCTGCAAGAGTATTACTAAGATTAGTGACAAAACAGGAAATAGTGGGAGCAAGGTGAAAAAAGAATAGAGTGCTGGAAGAGAGAACTCAACCAAGTTAGATTTATGTCTGTTTATAGAGCTCAGTAAACACACATAAACCAGCCTGTACCCTGACTAGGGCCTGAAGGGCCAATCCTAGGTTGCCAACCGTTAATTGACCTATTCTCAGAAGATGTAGCAGTGTGGGGGGTGAGGGTGGTTCCAAGTCAGTAGTACTCGAACTCAAGTCAACTGTGGGTGAGCCACGAGGTAGCTGGAAACAAGGCAGGCTTTTGCGTGCTGGTGGGCAGCGAGGCAGTGTCGTGCATAGTAAGACTCTCGACTGTGCTGCGAATGGCTGTGACGACTTGAAGTCGATTGACTTTCGAACAGAGTGATGTTCTGCGAAGGTAGTTGCGGTGTCAGACGGTAGTGTGTCATTCTGCAACAAGACTGGTGCGAGACAGCCTCTCGGTGTGCGCTCGGACAGAGTGACGTTCTGCGGATGACTGATATGAGACAACTTTGAACTGAGGACTGGGAGTCCTATTTATACACAGCGCACCAGTTCAGCGCGGGGGTTGCGGGGTATGGTGAGAGAGATAAAATGCAGAGAGAAGAGATGTAGAGAGAGCGGCGGTGGTGTGCGGGCGGAGTTGGCAGAAGGCAACCGAAGCTGGCAGCTACTTCCTGTCATGCGGCCGAAGGCTGGAGGGGTAGAGAGCGGTGACATGATGCGAAGCAGGTATCATCACAGCAGGCAACAACAGCTGGGTAAGCCAACCCTGGGCTTCAAGATGTACTGTGGCGGGTACAGTGTAACAACTCTTCTTAGGAGGGGGCGCGGCTGTGGCGAGGCTAGAGCAGGTTATGGACGTCGCTCGTGGTGCGTCAATGGGAGCAGGTTGTACAAGAGAGACGGCTGCTGAAGGAGTGAACATTGACTGCTTTGATCTCCACAAGACAGTACCAGAAGCTCCTTACTTCATTGGTTGGCTACTCTACTAACTTAGATAGCCTGTGGTTAACCCCTTTTTCCTGCCTGGGGTAAACATCAGGTAGTCAAGGTACCAGGCATCACCCGAAATTGACTTTTGCCTAAACACAGACCCCTGCAGGCCACCATCTATATTCTGTACCATATAAGAAGGCCACTTTTTGACAGCTTGGTGAAAGTAGCGCCACTGTTTACATCTGACTACGTATCCTTCTGCCATCAGCTGGTCCGTCAAATCGAGGCTGTATTTTTTATCAACACGCTGTCATCTAATCCATTTCTCATTGTACTGTAATGCTAAACAAATTTTAAGATATTTTAAGACTGACATCTGTTTTAAAAAATAAGTAGGTTATAAAAGTAAAAATATAAAATGTTGCAAATAATTAAATATTTGATAACTCTTTTTTAATTTGTCCAAGATAGTGAATTTGGGTTAACATTTGCGAGACGGTCTGTTGTATCTATTATCACACTTTGGACGTTGTAGCTAATATATTCAAGTTTGAAATATATGACATGGAATAACGTTAGAATTGCTTAAAAACTATTCACACGTGTCTACATAACTTTCTACGGAAACAAGGAGATGGGTTTCGAGAGAACAATATGGCGTATAATTTACGTAGACGAACGATTACCGGCCGAATATAAATTACTTGTACCCCAAATCGTTGTACATGAAATATATGTTACTTTAAAAACTATACAGATCTCGCTGGAAAATAAAACCATTTGTATATGCGCGTAAATACGTTATTCTAAACAACAAAACTATAATATGTTTCTGGGTGTAGTTCGGGATATGGATAACAGATAGCGTGGATGGGCGTGTTGTAACCGATGGTGCTCCTGTCCGTCGCAAGATGGCAGCACATGGTTGGAGAGTCTGTAAACTTGAAAAAGGTTTCAATTTTTTCCTTACATTTGGATACGGGCCTTTTTATTGTGCATCTCATTTTGAACACCTATATATTACTATTTTATCACGAAGTTTCGTTTCTAAAACTAAAAACTTCTGTTTTATGACCACTTAAAATAAAATGTATTAATTAATCTACGAACTCTTTCTTATCTGCGTATTTTCTGCTTGTCTGATGTGCGCCGGCACTGCTCTCAGAATAGCCAACGATATTAATTTCTGTTTGTTCGTGCATCAGCTGATACAGGATTTTGTAAATGGCGCATTGTTTGTTTTCAATATGTTACGTTGCCACTCACTGACTGTCAGAATGTGGCCTTCTTATATGAAATGAACCATACCAAGACAACAGAGTTGTGAAAGTAACCTCCCACTCTTCTCACAATCATTGTTGAAATGATTCTCTGATGCAGTCGTTATCTCCTTTAATCCACAATTTCCTGTCCAAAAACCTGTTTTTTATGTGGAATATTATTGTCTGTACTCAATTATAAAACTTTTACTATTCATATATCTCATCAAATGTTATTTGAGTGTTGGCTGTTAGTTGTCAGTAGGAAATCACAAAGAAATCTCTTTGAATTTGGTTATGGGCTTTAATTATGATGCTTTTTATTTTGAATTTCTTTTACTTAAATACATTTTCCAGATGTGAGACAAAGAATAAATGAGCAAGCACATGAGGTGTTGCAGTAGACAGGTAGCAGGGTGTGTTGTGTGCAGGTATCTGGCTGGGCTGGTCCCTAGCAGCAGTGCTGCGGCAGTGTCCTGCCCTTCCTCCTGTCACGCTAGCACCACCACTGTGGATGCCAACCCCTTCCCCGTGCCCTGTAGCGGCAGCGGCCCGCTCATCAGCATCACTTCCAGCACCGACGCAGAACGTCGCAAGTTCTCTCTCGCCTCCTGTCTCACTCTGGACCGACCATCAGCTCTGCGCCGGATGCAGCAGCACCAACGGTCACAGCCGGTGTTGTCGTTTCGCGAGAAGGCGCGGGGCTCCCCACGGTTTCCTCACAGAGTGGTCCCCACATGCAGTCTCGGGGCATTGGAGGACCGTCGCCACAGCAGCTTGTCCGCACACCCAGCCTTCTCTCGGCGGCAAAGCAGCCATCACCACCTGCATGTCGCGCCCCGTGCCCTCGACCCAAGCGCCAAGTGCCGCTCCCTCGAGGATGCCAACGCCATCGGCCAGGGCAGGCGCAGCAAGCCTCGTGCTGCCAGTTACAGCCCCAACTGTGATGTGTGGGGCACGGCCGAGTTTGGAATACCCTTGAGTGAACTGGCAAATAGCAACCGGGGCAAAGTAGCATTGAACCAGAGGAGGGATTCGTAAGACTCAACTAATTTGGTGCAGATTACTGCTCACAGCTACCAGTCAAAAGTAAATAGTTAAAACTTTGCAGTATCAACTGAAATACTTGTGACTAACTGAACTAAAATATTTTACCTTACGTATCTAACCACATGGTGTAGTGGCCAGAACATCTGCATCTAGCTGGCAGGCTAAAGGTTGCTGGCTTGATTCCAGGCCATGTAAGGAATTCAAGTGTGGAAAATATGATTTCAGGTTTGAATTTTGCATTGTACTTTGCTTGCTTTCCTTCTGTGAAAGACAATAGCAAACCATCCACAATCATCTTTCTCAGTAAGCTGTTGGTGCATTGTGGTTTTCATCATGGCGTATTCTGGAATCCAGACTGGCCTTTGGCTGGACATCACCACCAAAGTACAAAAGTACATTTGAAATAAAATGCAATATATGTGGAATTCAGAAAGTATATTTTTTCTTCCAAGTTGGTAGAATTTCCATTTTACAAAACGATATAAAAATAATTTCAGGCTCACAGTTGTCAATACAGTATCCTGATGAATGACTACAGACTGAAGCATGAAAATGGGAATAAGGTACTTTCAACCTTGAAGTTATTCGCCGGTCTGTAATATGCTTTAAACTTACATCTTCATAACAAAAATCATCAAAACAATACCACTTAATTTGTAAATGTAAAATTGTTACTGTATAATTTTGTAACCATTAAACCATGGTCAGGTTTCTTGTGATGTGTCTAAATGATCTACAATCATATTTTAAAATGGAGAAGGTGTGTATTGTTGTAACAATTCTACGGAGCATAGGACTCAATTACTGAATTATTATACGGGTCTTAATGGTAGAGAATATCAATACACAAATGCTTTATTGTGATTACCAGAAATTGAAAGTTCAGAGACTGCAATAGATGATTTTGATAATCAAGTTTCTACATGTGATATTGATTAATAATTTCTCGTAACTGTCATTTTTAACAAATAAAAGTGTAAATAATCTGTATTTGTGTGCATGACACCCACAACATTTTATGAAAATAATTCTACCTTGGTTATAAAAATTGCTTTACACAAAAGTACAGATATAAATGAAGTGAAAATCATCATTGTATTATTGAAATACAGTATTTTTTTTTCTTATTCTTTGTTACATATGTTGCACAAATCTAATACAGCGTGAAAATTCTTTGAAATGGCTTGAAAAGATTGGCTAGTATTTAATGTGGAAACTTTTTAATAGCCAAAATGTTTTATTTTGCCTTCTTTTAAATATATAATTAAAGAAAATAGGTTTATTTCGAGTATAACAAAAAAAAAGTTTTCTTCCTTAATTTAGCTTTATGAATGTATAAAATGGGACAGCAAATTCCTTTACACGTGCACAACTTGACAGTGGTTTATTTTCTGCATGCTCAGCCATGTCAACTGTGTCTCGCATTGCAACTCCCAGTATCCCTTCTAGATTGAATTACATATGTGTTTCTCTTTCCTGTCTGGACTCACGTCTGTAAAAGAGCTACCCAGAGAAATAATGAGTGTAGGGGTAGTCTCATTGGTGAAGAGTGTACTGTGTCATGGACCTTGTCGCCTCGTCACTTATCTTTAGTGGGATTTGCTGTTGGAAGGTAAGGCCGAGGTACTCCCCCCCCCCCGACTGTGAAGCAGTGGTCGTCGTTTAAACTGGGTTTTTCCTGGTGCCTGAGNGTCAATAATTGTGCTTTTTGCTTTGGGTGGCGCGCAGGCAAGCGATGGTCGAGAGAGTGTCCTGATTGAAATGTAAGCTGGCGTGACGTGAAGGGCCTGACTACCCTGGTAACGTTAGATGGCCGGACAAAGGTAAGTGTCTTCTTCGACGGCGTAGGTGACAGTGGAGATACTGCGCGTGGTACGTGCCGGAGAAGGTTAGAAGTGGAGCCTGTTGAGTTGGTGGTTGATCCTCTTTGACAGGCAGTCTCCTCTTTCTTCCAGGAGTATACCTTGTTGTCAAATGGGCCGCTTTCCCTTCGTACCCTAGCCTGAGCTAACCCTAGCTTGGCAGCTTTGCCCCACCCAGCACTATAATGAGGTATAAGGTGGTGGGGGTAACCAATTAGGTTGATTAGTGGGTGGCCAGTGAAGGGTAGACACAGCCTGACGGAATGAGGGATGTGGAGATGAGATGAGAGACCTGTACTATTGGTCTTCAACCCAGAGACTTGGTGTGCGAAATGTCGCGATCTGACAGAAGTTCCAAGCTGGTGGTTACAGTAGATGGCAAAGGGCGTCCACTTCTTTGGCTCCCTGGCACGCAAAACGTCGCAATCTACCCAGGTGTCACGAAGAGCAGGATTCCTGTTGGGAGTTGGGCTATAGTTTCCAAGCAAGAAACCTTGTGCACGGAATGTCGCGGTCTGACCAAGGCACTTATGGAAGGTCAGTAGTCCAAGAGACAACTGCTCTAATGAGGCCCAGGAAGGCAAGCTTCCTAAGCTGCACTTCGAGACAGCTATCAATAGAAGTGAAAAGGAGCAAGGCGTCAGCTCGTGGTTAACCCTAGAAGAGTCTTACTAGGACAGGTGATGAACCGGAAAGAGAAAGGACAAGGTGTAGTAATACAGTGTGCTGGAGAGACAACTCGACCAAGTCCAATTTATGCATGTTTTATTGATTGCTCAATTAAAACACATAAACCAGCCTGTACCCTGACTGAGGCCTAAAGGGTCAGTCCTAAGTTGCCAACTGGTATAGTTACCTATGTCTCGGAAGACGCAGCAGCGCGGGGGGTGAGGGCAACCTCATGACTGCAGTTGTTTCCCGTCGTGATAGCTGAGAGTAAGCTGTAAGGTAGCTGGAAGCCAGGGGACTTCAGTATGCTGACAGGCAGCGAGGTAGTGTCATGCAGAGCAGAGCTCTCAACTGAACAGTGTAAGACTGATGCGACTTAAAAAAGTCTGTAGTTCTTCGGGCAGCGTGACGTTCTGCAAAGACAAGACGTGAAGTCTGGTGGCTCTCGGGCAGTGTGACACCGGGAAAGTGGACTGGCGCGAGACAGCCGTCAGTGTGCTCTCGGGCAGAGTGATACCCGACAAGTGGACTGGCGCGAGACAGCCTCAAACTATTTTTTTTTTTTTTTTTAACCTACCCTATTGCAAAGTATTAAGTGTACGTCCAAGGTAGGGACGGGAGTTTAAGTGCGTCTCAGTACTAGGCCCCATACGCCTACAGGAGAGGGAATTTCATGCAAGGAGGCGTGCACCGCGGCAGAGAGGGATTAAGGCAGCCATGCCGCAATTGGGGCCATGAACTTCATCCCTAAGTGTACCTATAGCTGAGGCTATATTTAAAAAGGGGGAGGGGAAAAACCAGCATAGGCACCGTAAAAACCCTCCCGACAGGAAATAAGTACAAAATTTATTCATGCATTACTGAACATGCTACAGGAAGCAGCAGGTGTGGATTCCATGCTCTTTAATGTGGAGTTTAAAATCTAGAAGAGAAAGGGGCGGGACTGTGGACACAAGCGCCCTTGAGGTTGAACTGCTGTCAATATTTCTGTGTAGGCAAACCAGCACAATAATATTGACAGTAGCTATTGAATGCAGGGCCCCCCTGCTTCTCGTTGAGTGCATCAGCAAACTGTGCAGCTCAGTCATGGCACCTACTCCATCTTCGCTCTTCTGCTCTGACATCAGGGTCTCCACGCCGTGGGTGAAGGTGGGTGGCTTGACAGGGAGCCACCCCCTCCCCTTCCTCCAAAATAGTCCGTCAGTCTTCTCTTTGGTGAACTCGAAGCTCAGGCGGGACATCCGGGACCTACCAGGCTAGTGGCAAATCCGCTGACCCAGGAGTGAAGGCTGATGGCAGGAAGCTTACTCGGCCATGGCTGCCAAATATCCCTCTTAGCCAAGATGCACGCCTCCTTTGCATGAAATTCCCTATCCTTTAAGCGTATGAGGTTCTACCTTGAGACGCATTAATCCCTCGTACCTACCGCGGGCCCCAATANTCCGAGGTCCGACGCATTCCATTCCATTCCTTACGCATCCGCAGTCAGCAGCCTGCAGAATCCAGCAGTGAGGTTACTTTGCCCGTGGCACCTCGAGATCCCTCTCCTCGCCTTGACCGTTGAACTGCCTCCTGCATGATGCGCTTCACTCTCTCGTACTGAGCTACCCAGTTCTCCGACGTCCACGACGACGATGCTTTCGCACTGGCCAGTTGGTCCGTGGGCTGGTATTCGAGTATTCCGAGCCACCCCAGAGCCTGGGGATCCCCTATCCGCCACCTGGGGACGCGAGGAGTTGCGGAATAGTCACCGCACCCAAGCTGCTGAAGCCCTGCCGTACTCGCAGAAGTCCTCGCCTTCACTGGAGGGGTAAGCGGTGACGTGATGCAAAGCAGGTTGCAGCGCAGTAGGCGGCAATGGCTGGGCAAACTACCCTGGCTTGGAAGGCGCCCTGTGGCGTGTACGGCGTAACTGCTCTTCTTAGGAGGGGACCGTGACTGGCGAGGGTAGATGAGTGGAAGGCGCCGCTCGTGGCGCGTCAGTCTTCCTTCCTCTCAACCCTAGTAATTTCACAGCAATTGTGCGAGTGACTTGGGAATGGGGGAGGGAGAAAGATATAGTTAATAAGTGATAGCCGAGGATTTCGTTCAAGGATAAATTCAACTTCCAAGGTACTACATGCTGTTGTTAAGGAAAAAAAATGTTTCCTTTATATTACATAGTTGGCCTTTAGTACTTTAATTTCTTTTAACCCAGAAATGTATAATAAAGTAAATTAATTTTATAGATTACCATATACATTCCTTACCATATACATTCTGTACACACTTATGAGGATGGAATATTCCCACATCGCTACAGCACATCCTGAACTTACCTGCAAAGGCATTATCACTTTGCTCATGGCATGAAAAAGGGTAATAATTAAAATATTTACTGTGACAAACAAAAATGTTAATCACAGTGTAATCACATCAAAGACATACTGCATAAAATACACACTTCAATGAAAAACACTACTGTGAGTTGTGAATTGTTGGCAGTTTACCGTTAATGAAACATTAACAGATAGCCAAGGGTTTGTGATCAATGAAAAGTGTTCAATTTATTTTTATGATGAAAAATGTCTTCACTGTGTGTGGTAAACCAGTAAATTCTATGTTAATGTATTTTTCTGAACCTAAACAAATATATCATTGCTCCTCTACACCATTTTTACAAAAACTGTACACATGTTGAGCTATGAAATAGCATGTATATCACTAAGAGTAAAGAAGCAATATCAAATGTTGAGCAATGTGAAATGCAATAAAATAGTGACATGTTAACTGTTAAGATGCTATTATGTTATGATTAAATCAAGTTAAGATGCTGTGTGAGTGATAAATTCTGTGCTTTTGTGAAATAACTCGGAGGTGAACTGTTTCAGATGGTAGTATTTCACAAGTCTGGGACCAAAATCATTATTGAAAGAAGGATTATTGAAGCAGTTGTGTCACGGACATGTGGTTGAAACTTTTGCCTTGTCATCACCAGGCCAATAAATAAAATCTCAATCAAATCTGCATTCCTTGTGTACGTACATATTGGGACTGATATTAATGTTGGCCAACTGTTAACCACTAAATTAATAGTTAAAACATCAAAGTAAGTAATATATATGTATTCTTCAGCAGTGGAATCACAGTATAATTTTAGATCAATGTTAAAAAAAATGAGGATCAAGTTGAAATTTATTGTTTGAAGCAGTAATTCTAGTAAGTATGGATTCTGCTTTTATGTCATGTTGTTTAAGTTTACAATTTCTTAAGAACTGTTAAAAAAATAAAATGGAGTTGACAATTTTTTTAGTTCTGTCTTCCTAAAAGAATAATGCATTCTACTAGATGTGCATTACAGCTGCAAATGATCACTAAATTTCTTTCTTCATTTGGATATGCCCTCTTGTTTATCATAGAGTAACAAAGTAGATTCATGCTATGGTCATTAAAAAACTCTTAAAAAAATTGTAAATTCATATAACTTTAGTTGAGGATACCAAAATAAATAAGCATCTGGAATCAAAGAAATTTTACCTTTAAACAGTTACACAATTCATGCAAACCATATTTTAAATCCTCTTCAACCACTGCTAATATCGGTAATTACTTTACTTGATGAACTTTCAGTAACATATTCAAGTGGTTTCAGAAGTACTTGTAAAAATGCCAGGACTGATGATGACAAATTCACAGAACGGTCACAGCTATAGCACCAATTATGATCCTATAATAACCATATGGAAATAGGTAATGTACCAATCAGTTAATGCCATAGGTAATTCCAGAAATTGACACTATTTATAACTGTTCATACTGAAAGATACATGGACTTTTTACTGTCATCCATTTTTTTTTAACAAGCCATTCCCAATATTTGACGGCTATGATCACAAGTACCAGAAAAATGTCTACTTTTTATTCTACATGCTAGTGGTAAGGTTACTAGCAAATAGCTGATCAATACAGGTTGACTCATACCATTACCACCTTCTAATTAGTCACAACATATTTTTACACCATCTGTTACAATTTGAATACAGGAGATGTTTTTAGAACAGTATTATAACAGAATATATTTTTACAGAGAGAAAAGAAGTGATATGGTGCAGCGATAGACTCCCTTAGATGGAGAACGTAAATTTTTCCATAACATTAGGCCATGATTAAGCAAAGAGAGTGTTTGATTGATTGATCTTCCAGATTGTTATAGGCTCAAATCCTGTTACATCCGATACAATGCCTTGAACACTACATAAAATTAGTGAAGTGACTGTAATTACAAAAAATATAACCATTTCTAAAAAAAATTTTTAATAATGCAGAGCTTACAACTGAAATAGTGCATTTGATACAAAGAATGTACCATAAAGTAATATTTCTGAATATAATATTTTCCTTTGTTTAAATTGGCAATTGTAAAAGCAGCGAGTTTGTATGGAACCAATTGTACAGTATTGCACATTTTCCTTTCCTGCACAGCTACACATGCCAAAGCAGTGTTGCATGATGATTGTATAGACTACTGCCAGTGACATCACAAAAAGATATTAACTTTTAATGTCTTGAAGTCTCAAATGTCATTATAGAACATCTAGGCTGGAACAAATGAACATCCATACAACACTTATCATATTTTGCCACCATTTTAAACTCTCTGGAAATATTTTTACTTAATGTAGTCTCTCCTGATTGTGCTGAAAATTTCCTAAGCGATGTGTCTACATTAAAAGTATTAAAAACCCTGTTATTTTATTCTTGCAGCCCATGTAGTATTCTTCTACCATTTGTTCAAATTAGGACTGCCATGGACTTTTTAACGATGTCCATGTGCATCCATCAAATTGTGTACATTGGGGTTGTCTGGGTTGGTTAGTAAAACTCCCTTTATGCTTCATCGTACTAGAAACAGTCATTCAGGGATGGGTGTGACGCACCAACTTGGTCTTATGGGACTTCTGCTTTATGCACTCTGTTCATTATGCACACAAGGTGTTAGCACTATGTGAAAGTCATTGATGATGACTGGTACTTATGGCTGGCTGTTGTTGAATTGTGGACATCACGTATACCAGCAGGTGTACAAATGTTTCTCTGCAGTTGAGAAGGGTCCAGTTGGGACGTGGCAGCCACTCTCCCTAATACAGTGGCACAAGCGGATGGTATAATGGGCTGCACTCTGCTTGGGGCAGCTGTTGAAAAACAGGTGGGGCATTGATTCTCTGTGTTGCAGCCAAGACCCTGGTGTACAGTAGGTAGCAGTAGGCATATCTAAAGGCTGTTCACAGTTAATTGAGGACTTCTGAAAGTCATGTTTAGTATATACTTTTCGGCTCATTTTATATTCTTCGCCATATGTGGAATTTTCATTTCCATGGACTTTATTCATGCACCACTGAAGTGAAAACATATAATTCCTAGGAATCTAAATGGGCTGTTAAAATGTCAGTTCATACTCTAAAATATAAATATAAATTTTATTTTCTATAAATTTCAACATTTTATTAACAATACAATGTCAAGACGTAGAACTATTTGACTATACTTGATGCCAACTTAACTGGGAGCCTGCATGCCAATATGTACGATAACATATAGTCAGTTAAGACAGTGATTTTTTTTAAAAGGTTGATATCAAAAGCACTCACTTTACCATGAACAGCCTACAGCAGGGATGCTCAAACAGTCGATCGCGAGAGCTTTAAAAGGTGATCGCGGACATATGTCCACATTCCCCTCAAGAAATTAAAAATAAGCGCCTTCCGTCGGTCACTTGTACGGCAACACTGTGATACGTAATAATAAAATGTAAAGTCACGTCGGAAAGAATGTTGCGCACCGCCGGAGTTGTTGGCGCGGCTTAGTATGGTTTGCTCCCATTGTTTGTAAAGAATGGCTTTCTGGATTAAGAAACCACCTTGTGAGTTTTATTCCGTTTTGGCGAGTTTGCAAGTTTGGTAAAATCAAACAACAATTTTATCCGTCGCCTGGAGCGCTAATCGTTATGAGAGTACACCTTCGCGCTAATCGTTATGAATATTCTCGCTAGGTCGCGCTCTCTTCGAAAAATGGCGGCAACAATTTACAAAATGTTAACATAACCTGATCAAAGTGTACTCTGCATAGTAACACGCGAGTGTGGCCGGGGCTTAACCAAAAAAAAACATACATAGGTCGTAACAGCGACAGGCTTACCATATGTCATGTTAGAGTTCAGTTCTACCCCCTTACTTTTTTTTGTTGATCGCTTGTCCCCCACTTTTTTTGCGGTCGATCGCTGATGGTGCAAGTCTGAGCACCCCTGGCCTACAGGGTACCTTACCAAAGAAAGTATCTGCTTCCAGTGAAGGCTGGCACATGACAGTGCCTCGAGAGTCTTCCAGTATTATCTTAGCTGCTAGACTGCCTCAGCCTTTAGTTAGCTGTGAAACACAGTGATGGTGGACATTATTGGCTCTAGAACACTCTCCTGGTACTCTTTAGGTCAAGTATTCTCTGTCTGGAAGTTTGTGTTAGTCAGGTTATGGTAACAATAGGTGAGTGTCATAGGACACGCTCTTGGGTTCAGCATATTGGTCTCAATCTTGTACCTGAATTGGGAGGCAGGCATTCCATTGCTCTGCTCTGCCTCGGGCCATCTCACAGTCTTTGATCTCCCCATTTACCTTGGGACATCATAGAGAACAGGTATCAGGTATTAGGAAGCTTGGAGAGCCATGAGGGCAGCAAGGCTACAGAATGGCACTGCAAACTAGTCAGCTGCAACCACCAATTGTGATTTTTGAGGATATCCACCTGCAGCGAAGATCATCTCAACCACTCATCAGATGCATTGAGCACAAACTATGTTTGTCCAATGAGTCTCGCCCCACCAAGGAATCTCCAGCAAAAACCTTTGATCTGAAACCTCATGAAAACTTCTAGTGGCATAGCATGAGGAACTTGTTGCAGACCAGACAAGTTTTTGAAAAGCTTGTTAACAAAACTGTTCAATTAACCAAGAACTCAGCAGTACAATCCAGACATCCCAACACAGTCTGTCGCCAAGTGGAACCTCAACTCTGAGGTCACTTCCAGTAGCTAACTAATGCACAGCAGATTGCAAATCATTGAGAAGCAAGTGGAAGGACAAAAAGTAATGGTGGGTCTTTCCTAGCACAGCCTGGCCATACACTGTAAAATATCATGTAGAGGATTAAGAGCAACTTGTAACTCATTTTAAATGACACAGGTTAAAATTTTCTGTAAAATACCCAACAGAAATGTATATACAGGGAGCNCACTTGTAACTCATTTTAAATGACACAGGTTAAAATTTTCTGTAAAATACCCAACAGAAATGTATATACAGGGAGCGGCAGAAATAACTCCCGAATTTGAACGGCTAATAAAAAATACACAAACGATTCTAGTCAAAANAGCGGCAGAAATAACTCCCGAATTTGAACGGCTAATAAAAAATACACAAACGATTCTAGTCAAAATTTTATTATACTATCTAAAAGAATTATGTTTGCCATTTAGTTTGATTTAATTTTTTTCATTTTCACTTAATCTTTAAACATAATATTTTTTTAATTTTCACTTAATCTTTAAAAATTATCTTTTTTTAATTGTCACTTAATTTTTAAACATGATCTTTTTTTTAATTTTCACTTTTTAAAAATAATCTCACTCAAATGCCAACCGTGACATGTCTGAAGCCTCACTCAGAAATTACGCATTACTCTTCTCGTCATATCTTGTGGAATTTCCGCGATTTCGTGTTGGATAGCAACTTTGAGTTCATCGATTGTCATCTGTTTGTTTTTGTAGNATTTCCGCGATTTCGTGTTGGATAGCAACTTTGAGTTCATCGATTGTCATCTGTTTGTTTTTGTAGACTCTACTCTACAGGTAACCCCAGAGAAAGAAGTCACAGGCGGTAAGATCGGGTGAACGAGCTGGCCACGGGATGTCGCCTCGCAGTGAGATTAAACGCCCTGGACACATTTGTCTTAGGACTGCCGTAGATTCTCTTGCTGTGTGAGCGGTGGCACCATCCTGTTGAAACCATACAGCAGGATTTACACGTTCATTCAGTTTCGGCTCCAGGAAGTTGTGTAGCATCTCTACGTAACGATGAGACGTTACTGTAACTGTTCGTCCTTACTCCTCAACAAAATACGGGCCTATTATTCCAAAGTCTGCTACAGCACACCAAACAGTGACACGTTGGCTATGGAGAGGTCGCTCACGAAGTTGCCGAGGATTATTTTCTGCCCAATATCGAAAATTCTGTTTGTTGACGAATCCTGATAAATGAAAATGTGGTTCGTCACTTGAGAGCACAACTGCGTCTGTTGGAAAGTTTTCCAGGATAGCCTGTCAAGATGCAATACGGTTGGCCCAATCACGTTCACTAAGTTCCTGCACAACCATGATTTTGTACGGATGAAAGTGGAGGTCTTGGTGTAAAATTCTTCTCACACTACGATCAGATATTCCCAAGCTGGCAGCGTGCCTACGGGCTGGACGTCTTGGAGATTTGGTAACTGCTTGTTGGAGTAATTGAACGTTCTGTGGAGTTCGAGCGCTGCGAGGTCTACCTGGCGGTGCATTTTTTAAAGCCGAACCTGTGACTCTAAAATTTTTAACCCACAATAGAACGGTTTTCCTGTCAGGGACTGCACCGTGCCGACCTATTCCGAAGCACGTACGAAATAATCTCTGCGTTGTGATTACAGAATCGCCATTTTAAAAATAGGTTTCAAGGACGAACGCATGATGTTCACCACTCCATGCCATTGTGGCGACTGAAATGGCAGCAGTGGTGCTGCACTATGACACAACCCCGGGCCGCCTACTACCACTAGCGCCGAGCCCATGGCGGTGGCAAATTAGGGAGTTATTTCTGCCGCTCCCTGTATATAGGTGCAGAGAGATCGCCCCTCCTACCCCCTTTAATTTCATGCCTGTATCGGCTCTCAAAACCTCGTCGTTAAGAGCCACCCAAATCTCTGAACTAATTTCGTTCTTGTGAGTAGTGTATTTTAAAAACAAAACAAAAAAAGCAGTCATGGAGAACTATAGGCAGCTCACCAATACATTTCGTCACAGTGTCTTTCTACACACTGTCATCTTGCAACAGCTGATTCTATATTGCTGTATTCAGGGCACTGACAAAAAATTTCAATACACGTGGACTTTCCATGGATGTAGACTTTCAGTTCATCTGGGGTCAATATATAGCAGATTCACTATATTTAAAGAATTAAAGATAACTGCTTGAAACTTTGAAATGACACAGCCTTTATGGTACACTGTGTGAAGGATCACACCATAGCAATACTTATATGCCACCTTTCCCACAATTTTGCAAAATTATCAGCAAATACGCTTTTCAGTGATACCCATAAGATGTGCTAACCACTGCTGTGTAGGTAAAGTGTTCTTTCACACTGGTTCTCAGTTGGCCAACTTAATCTAATGTCCAGTGGCAACTGTGTTTAGAGCATAATTTACCAGTTGCTGTTCTGTCAGTATAAACATATAAAGTATATTTTGTTACTTGTTTTATACACTTACTTTCCTGTCAACTTACCAAATTGGTGTTCTTGTCTAAAATGTTTCGAATGTGTAATTATGTTAGAAATAAAATAACTTGAATGTGTTGCAAAATAAGTTTCTTATTTCCAAACACAAAAGGCATTATGTCCCACATTTATAATGAAAGCCTTAACTTGTATCAAACATTCCTGTGTATTTTATACTTTCATTTATTGTCTTCCTAACATATCGCACATCCCCAGTACTACTTCACGGTTTTTTGAAATCGTAAAGCAAATTTATTACATTAAAATTTTCATATGTTTTCGGAGCACTGAGTTAAATAATATTTTTCATAACAACTACGTCTTACTAGGGAATGGTGAAATATGTGGTTTTATTATATGGTTGCTAGGGCACCCATCTTACGAAATCCAGGGAGTGACCAAGGTCAAGATTGCTAATAAATACGTCTCTGTTAATGATCAAAATTAAGTTATGATGGCGGAAACGACAAATGATGTAATTTTAAGTTTGTGGATACCTCCAAAAGTAGTTGTAGTATTAGTAGTAATAGTAGTAGTTTTAACCCAGAAACTTTGGCCACATATTTTTTATTGCCTTTGGACAAAATATGCCTACTCGAAATTAAACCGGGATTTTTATGCATAAGATGATGATAAGAGAAAAATAAAGAAGCTGCTAGTATATAAATCATCCTCCAATGTTAGTGAACAGCAGCACAAACTGTTTGTCTTTACTATAAAAGCAGAGTGCTAAAACTACAAATAATTGCACAAGTACAAGTTATATATAATTTAAAGCTTATTGAGCAAGAAAAATACTCATTATTGGTGACAAAATTCATGTTTGTAGAAATGTTTCCATTTCATCTCAAATACAAAATCAGACAATGTTTTTATAAATGTTCACTTAAACACATACTGCAGAACAAAAATATGACTCCTTGTTAGAATATACGGAAACATGTTCTTGCAAATCTGACCTTTGTCAGAAAAATGCAGTTGCATATTTCTTTTGCTAGCAGCATACTCGTTTAACGATTTCTCACCCACGTTCATGATTTTTACTTTTTCCTTTGAAATGCTTAAAAGACACAGTCTTGGAAGGCGATTTTCCTTTATTGTAGATCATACCTGTGTCTTTACATGATACAGAGTGCTAAAGGAACACTGCATATTGTGAGTTGTATGGAGAGGAAGTAAATTTGTTTACTTTACTTCTCAAAAAAAACTTTAATTTCTGGGCGTAGAACAGCCATCTTAGTATGTCCCCCATCAGTCCTTCCTTTCCATACATTTTACCGTGCTCTGCCTTCTGTCTCTAGGTTATAAATACAATAGAATTTTGTTAATGTTTTAAACTTTCCACTTTCCATGAACAATATCTTATCTACTTTTTCCATTGAAGCAGGATGCAAAACATTTCATTTGAGAGGTTATTTTGTTGCAGCTCGCAAATATGTTAATTGAATATGTAATGGAGTCCTGGCATTTAATAAATGTAGTTACCATAAAAGTATTCCTAAGTATGCAATGTTCCACAGTTATTCCAGCATTACTGGTTTTCAGCTAGTCTGGTATTTTAATAGTATTGTTGGGCTTTTATAATATTTCTTCAATAGCAGTAAAAATTTCAGTGCACTCTGTGTACTCTGCTTCTGCTTCGTTCTGTGATTGTTGGACATCTGGAGCAGATCTTTTTGTTCATGGATATGAACAGAATGTAGTCAATATCCACAGTCTACAACAGGCTCAAAGTAAGTATAAGGTGTATCTCGATACAACTCCCAAACCGACAATAAAGATCACTGTCTAACTGAAAAGTATGATCATGAGTAGTAGATTGATCAACATTTGTGTCCAATGAGAGGTCCCACAGAACTACTTTTATCACCAAGAAATGTTGTCAAAATAAACATATTGACTTGTACATTTTAATCGATCTTGTGTCGTACAGTAAGGGGATGTTTGTCTCAAGTTTTCAACAGAAAAAACACTCTGAAAAATCTTAAGACCTCCTCCATAGTCCCGATTGTATTCCTTACCTCTTGCACAGCATACAAAATGTGAGTGCAAGCAGCTTAGGTGAAATTGCAATTTATCTGAAGTTATCATATTTCAAACATTCTTTAAAACGCCAGATGTAACTTTGCTAGGTGAAAGCTCAGACCCCACCCTGCTCCTCTATGGGCACCCTTTTATGGTTATATGGGAAACCATGAGAAAAAAGTCACTGTAAAGCCCTTAGTTTATAGGCAGTGATTTCAATGCTAGTTGATATAGGTATATCTTACGAATATCTGAATACGTACATATGCATTTGTGTACCCATATCAACACATAGATATAAAATGGTTTTTACATAGCCGGCTATCGGTTCAATCTTTTCATATTTTATTTTATTTTGCAAGCACTTGAAACATTCCATTGGTTTCCCTTCCCCATCTCGTAGCTGTGGTTCTGTTGGAACACTTCTGTTTAAGTTTTCTCAAGGTGCAAAGTATAAATGTGTATAAATTGGGCATAACTGATTGGGTACACTTGTAATGATGCAGTAATAGTAATTATCGGGATACTTAGTTCATTTTCTTTCGTTTGGGTACACTTGTAATGATGCAGTAATAATAATTATCGGGATACTTAGTTCATTTTCTTTCCTTTTGCAAAGCTTTGTAATATTTTATCAAGTTAAAGCCATGGCAGTTATGTTTATCGGTCGTACGTTTGCTTTTTCAGAAATCTTAGTTTTTATTTGCATCAACATTAGTAGATAGAAGCTTTCCAACTGCAGTAGACAATTTTGTTCTAGAAATTTGATTATATTTTTACTACTACGCAGTTCGGCATGGCGTGGGGAGAGGTATTCCGGCCCACGCCATGCCCTTATTTGGTCATGTTTTTGGCACCCAGAGGCAAGGAGTGGGGGTAGGCACGGGGCGACTTATATCCTGTGTGCCTACCGCCCGCTTGCAGAACAGCGCAAAGCAAGACAGTAGACAACCAGCTCCCGAAGAGGACAAATATCACCCATACTGGCTAACTTTATCCTGCTCAATTATTTCTCCGCCGGTGTGGGAGGTCGCTAGGGTGCCAGGAAGGAATTGACATCTCTCCTGCCTTTGTAATTCCTCATACAATGCAAGCTTTCAATGAAGTGAATAATAAATTAACTACTGTGGTGCTGCTCTTTGTTTATTTATCTGGTGAAACTGACTGTTCATGACTCTGCATATCTGAAGCTTCTGTGTGAACTGTTTCTTTTGAATATTAAATACAATTACAGTAACAACCAAGATTTGACTTTATTTTATTATTATTTGGCGCCTTTCACGTTTCTACCAATTGAGCAAACTGAGCCGTAATTTCCAGTCACCCATTCTGGTGACTGCAACGTTACACACTCAGTATTTAAAAACTTCATTTTATGACATTTTTGTGTTGATTTCTTTGGTGGTGCTGTGAATGCAAAGCTGGAAGTATTTCCAAGAATATATCTGTGTACTGTGATAACAGCAAACCTCAAACTGGACTATGTTTTTATCAGCTTAAACTGATTTAGAAGACATAAAACACAAAAAACTAGAATTAAACTCCATTACATTCACTCACATTTATGCCAATATTGTAAAATCGCTCTGGCCATTTTGTTACAAATTAGTTTTATTATGTGGTTAAATTTTTTCAACACAAAAAATGGTATAATTATATTTAATTAACTAACAATATTTTCATCTATTTAATAATTTGTTGAAATTATATAGTTTTTTGTATTAAAAAAATTTGACTACATAATAAAAACAAATTTTAATCCAATGGCCGGAGCGATTTTACAATATGTGCTTCCGTTTGGGTTTAAAAAATTAATTATCGCACAAGCTGGAGAAATGGGAGATCTTGGCCATAAAATAGTTCATAGTCCTCTATGTATTTGGGAAAAACACTTTATTTTCGCAAGTTGATGAGGAGATCTTGCTTGGTGCTATGCCCTAGGACGTCAATGTCACTTTCTTGAGTAATGCTAGGTTTGTGAGTAGGAGGGGGCCTTCAGAGCACAATTCAGATACCTCTGTAAGTACCACCATTATCAACAACAGGTATGTTGCACTGATTCCTTGCATAACTTGCAGGAGGGCATGAAGTTACATTCTGCCGTGGGGCTAGGTGTTTTAATGACATTTAGCTTCTGGCACATCTGCATATCACACAATAGCCTAATGTAGACTAGCCTGTATTAGCTTAACCTCCTTTACCAGAGGTCCACATTTACTTATGTTGAACATATCTGTTTAGTAGAACTACACTGGAGAGCCAAAAAACCTGGTATAGGCATGCGTATGCAAATAACAGAGGTATGGAACCAATCAGAGTAACGCAATGCGGTCTGCAGCGCCTATATAACACAACATGCATCTGGCAAAGTTGCTAGATCGGTTACTGCTGATACAATGGCAGGTTATCAAGACTAAAGTGAGTTTGAACGTGGTTTTATAGTCGGCGCACAAGAGATGGAACATAGCATCTCCGAAGTAGTGATACAATTTGGATTTTCGCGTACGACCATTTCACGAGTGTACCGTGAATATCGAGAATCCGGTAAAACATCAAATCTTCGACATCAATGCGGCCGGAAAAAGATTGTGAACGAACGGGACAAACTACGACTGACGAGAATCATTAAACGTGACAGACGTGCAACCCTATCTCAAATTGGCGCAGATTTCAATGCTGGGGCACCAACAAGTGCCAGCGTGCGAACTATTCAATGGACCGTCATTGATATGGGCTTTCGGAGCGGAAGGCCCACTCGTGTACCGTCGTTGACTGTACGATACAAAGCTTTATGTCCCGCCTGGGCCCACCTACACCGCCATTGGACTGTAAACACATTGCCTGGTCTGACGAGTCTCATTTCCAATTGGATCGGGCAGATGGACGTGTACGGGTATAGAGACATTCTCACGAATCCATGGACCCTACATGTCAACAGGGGACTGTTCAAGCTGGTGGAGGCTCTGTCATGGTATGGGGTGTGTGCAGTTGGCATGAAATGGGACCCCTGATACGTCTAGATACGACTCTGACAGGTGACAGATACTTAAGCATCCTGTCCAATCACCTGCACCCATTCATGTCCATTGTGCATTCCGACAAACGTGGACAATTCCAGCAGGACAATGCGACACCCCACACGTCGAGAGTTGCTACCGAGTGGCTCCAGGAACACTCTTCTGACTTTAGAAACTTCCATTGGCCACCTAAATCACCAGATATGGACATTATTGAGCATATCTGGGATGCCTTTCAACGTGCTGTTCAGAAGAGATCTCCACCGCCTCGCACTCTTATGGATTTGTGGACTGCCCTGCAGGATTCATGGTGTGAATTACCTCCTGCATACCTTCAGACATTAGTCGAATCCATGTCACATCGTCTTGCGGCTCGCGGGGGCCCTACACGATATTAGACAGGTGTACCAGTTTTTTTGGCTCTTCAGTGTACTTTCAGCTGTTCAGATTGCTGTGAAAAAATTAGTGCTGTTTAAGGAAATTTAACCAATACATTGTATGTCATTGTACTTCCTCCCATAATAATATCCTCATCTTGACCTTGATCCAGCAACACCCCAAAAACAATTACGAATTCCAAGATGTCACTGACCCAGTAAGTGTGGGGAAGGAGTGGACAGTGCAACAAGCCATACCAGTGCAGGGAGGGTTGTTGAGTAGGTAGTAAACAAGGTTAACAGCAGGTATGATCAGAAGAACCATTATGTAAACAATAGTACTCTTTTTAAGGTAAGCACAGGGGCATAAAGTAAGGTTACAGGGGATGCAAACCCCTCCTTAGCAGTTTGAATAATATTCTAATTTAAATTCAACATGTTACAAATAAAGAAGTATTAACCCTTTGAATGTAATTTTATTGTGTATTAATGTACGTTTGTGTGTGCACGCGCTCGTACATGCATGGCTTCTTGTCACTGCATTTGGCAACTGAAGCAGCCATAGAGAGAACTGGACATGCATCCTGTGGATGCTTTCATCATTCCATGTGTAACTGACATGTAGCTACGGTTTTCTTATCTAACCTTTACACCCCCAAACGTACCTTTCGCTCGATCAACACGTAAATGCTTTTACTGGCCATTTTTTGGTGCTTAGCAGTTGTTTGTATCTGAACAACTATGGCAAAGTTATCAATCGGCACCCTGGTCAGCAGCTGTTCCCACAGGACAAAGCTTTCTAAATTCACAATGAACACACTTGCTGGCATTATGCTTAATGATTTTTTTGTGTTTAGTGTGTTTGGAACTTTGTGTTTTGTACAAAGAATTTATCACGTGATGAGTGATAAGTGAAAGTAAAATCTGGTGGAAGTTTTCTCAACCAGTGTCGTGCACTTCCCTTCATTTACAGCACTACAACAGGTTAATCATTTTCCACCCACATGGCTATAGCCACAATTTGCCACATGTGAAAATTTCTGGCATCAAACTATAAGGAGCCTTTATCACCTCATGAGACACCAGTGTTTGCCTACCTTAAGGTTGGAGCTGACATTCTTGAGTATTCTGTTAGGATCTATCGTGTTCCTATAGATTATTTCTCGCATTGGCTTGATATTCGACAAATCTCAAATTAGAACTCACACTCTATTATAAGTGTTATGCAGGATGTATCTGATACACATGGGTTCCCCTACCACCTTGTGGTTGACAATGTGCCATTCTTATCACACAAATGCCAGAAGTACTACAAGGATAAAGGGATCACAACAGCTACCAGCAGCCCTCATTAACACATCTAATGGAATGGCAGAGAAAGCAGTAGCAATTAGCAACAGTATCTTGTGCAATACAATAGTAAAGTAGAAGGTTCTGACTGTTTACAGGGATCTCTTGAGGGAACAAAATAACACTCCAGTGACAGGGCTAAAAGCATCCCCTGCCCTGATACTGTTTAGTAGGAGCATACAAACAAGCATGCCAGTAAACATGGAAGAACTCAAACCAGTAGTTCAGACAGATATTCACAGATTACTACATGCCAAACAAACAAGGGTAAAAAAGTGACACAATAAGATGGCCAGAAGTTCAGAAACAGAATATCAAGGGATAAGGTAGTCATTAAGACAGACAAATATCATTATTGGGAGCCTGGGGTTGTTTTAAGAAAATGTAACAAATCAAAGTCATACTGGGTGCTCAAAGATAAAGATGGAAGGGAGGTTAGGCAAAACACCAGTTAAATAAAATCATCTACAATTAAAACAGTTGATCAATAGACAATCCCTGAAAGTCAAACGTACAATCAAGAAGCAAGCAGAAAAAGTCTAAAGTTGGGGATGCACAAGTTTTGATGGTTCACAAACAGAGAGATTCAAGGGGTCTGAAAGTTCAGTACATGAGAGAATGGCAGAAATTGACAGTTCAGTCAGTATCTGAGGGATTCAAGGGGTTCACCAATAAGACAAGTAACACGCAGTTATCTTTAAAATTGAAGCATTGAGAAGAAATTTCTTTAAAACCTATTCCCCATTTAAATTCTATGGCTGCAGGTCTGTTAGGCATCACCCTAAAATTTGCCATTTTTGACTGACATGGCACATAACATGATTGCAATCTCTTCACAAAGAATAGTTTTAGTATGTATGCAATTATTGCTTACTTTATATGTTTAAATTTCTATGTAATGACTTTCTCAAGTGTAAAGTTAACATTTTCTTCACGGAGTCATTTTTGTTGAATACACAATGCTCTGCCTGAGATGGTGTAGTAAGCACCTGTAGCCATCAAACCAAACAATTATAAACACGTTGGATGGTGCAACTTAAAATTGTGCACGGTTGTTGGACGGGCGGCCCGAGTTACATGGTACGACTTACCTCCATGGGATCTACGAAAGGCCATGGGGGGATGTGCTGTTCCAAACCCCCAGTGGGATTATAAGGATCCCCACTGGAATTACGATGAACCCCATGGACCCCTGAATCATACTTATACTGAAATTCCTTGTTAACTGTAACTTGTGGACCATCTCTTTAAATAACAGTTCCGTTCATTTTATTCTGTTACTTCACTATCGGACATATTTTAAGGTATGCATTCTGGGTGTGGCACGCATCGCAAGACATTGTAGGGCATAAATATATTACTATGGAAAGTTAAAAACATTTTCCTGTCTATTAACACGTACACAAAAAAGGTGGTAGCTGTACTACTATACAACACATGAGTTTATTATTTTTAATTAAGAGTAATACCCCTTAAATTTTATTTGGCAAGAATAATTTAATACTTTGTTAAATTTCTGGGTTCAATTAAAAATAATAATTTGATTAAAAGTGGCTAACTAGCTCAAATGTTTTTGTACTACAACATTTTCAAAACAACTTAATGATGAATTTTAATTCAATAACAATGTGTTTTTAAGGCAGTCATATACCTGATACTTGAAATTCATTGTAGCGTATTTGAAAAATGTGTATTTTGATGAAACTATTAAACGTACCCCAGTAGGTTTACCTACGAAAAGAAAGCACATTACAAACGGTGATGGAATGATATAATCAAGACATCACACACATCGGAAAGATTATTTTCATTCCCTCCAATATAGCTAAAAACTGCATATTCAGACTGCTATATATCACAATATGCAAACTGGGTACATGGGAAGCTACGACAGAGGCACGCATTGGACTTTGCTACAGAAGCGCATCCAATAAAATTATAGGGTCACCGCTTAAATTCCTGAAGTTCTGCGATCACGATGAAACTACTGTGCGTTAGTTCAAGGGCATACGCATAGAGGCATTAACATTCAACTTAGGCCAGTCAGCATCCACAGGTTTAATGGAAATAAACAGTGGTCTAACATTAATATTTCATAATTAATATCATTATATTGTGTCCTGACAAATAAATTTAATACACTTGAAATGAAAGCTCGGCCACGAAGGGTTTCTATATCTAATGGTCGTGGGCAAAGAAACTGAGTTGCTGTGATAAAAAGAAACCTCTTTCAAAGACGAACCCTTACTATATAAATATAATTTCTACACCCTTATTGCAGAGACAAGCACGGGAGATCGTATACAATGCTGCAGTGCAATTCAGTGAACAAAAAAAGTTGTTTAAATTTATGTACATCAATGAAGCAACAAGTGCCACAACAGGAAATTCAGAATCAATGGTCAAACAAATTTGGCAGAGGGTAAACAGCAAAACCAGTCTGACTTTCCAATAACTAAATGTAAGAAAATGGTACAAGAAGTTAATTGAAGTAGACAATTTTACATATGGTGCTGTACTGAGAAAAATACGCAAGTTTTACATGGTGTGGAAAACGTTCCAAGTTTTACAGTGTATGTTCATATTTGTCTATTATTTGTTATGGCAAAATGTTTATTAATGGTGTAAATCTGTTTGTTTAAAATTTTTTATTTCACTTCAGGGTTTCGCAATTTTAGAGGGTTCAGCCCCAGAGTACAATATCGACACTTTTGCTTCTATTAGCTTCCCCGTAGACTGGGCTCGAACAAATCACTGGTTGGTTACATTAACTTGCAGGTGCCTATACATTTTTATGCTCATCAAAGACGTTTATATGCCGATTTTTGGCAAAAACAGCAAATCAAAACATTAACATTTAATGTCACTTGTTCGTTTCTATTACCACTATAAGTATATGAAAAACCATTTTAGATATGCTGGCTACATTTGAAAAAATTAACATGTTTCACACTCTAGGTAGGTGTATGTGATGGAACGCTCACGAAATATAATGTGAGAGTTCCACTTTTGCTCGTGTAATACGAACTCTAATGCCAAGAAGCGGTTTTCCACCCCTCCAGCCGTGCCGAGGTAGAGGAAGGCCGCCACTGCGCAGAAGGAAAATGGGGAAGAATCTTTTGTTTCTTGTCCAACTATACTGGCACGTTAAGAAACCATACCAATTTTTATGTCTTTTTGTTTGCAAAATAGAAATAACAAGTTAATGATATTTTTTGAAAATTTCTTAACATGACAGTATTTTTTGAAAAAGTTGCATTGTATATTATTTCTTTGAAACAGTTGTCTTTAAAACTGAAGCATTGTGAAGGAATTTTATAACACTGATTCCCCACTGAAACACGATGGCTGCTGGCTTGGTAAGCCACCCAAACACACAAAAATTAATTACCTACTATTATGTGAAATTTTCAGTCCAAAACATCCATTACTGGTAAACACACTGAGAATGGTTTTCTGTGTAATTTATTACCTCCATTGTATGTGAAAATTATAGTTACTTTGTGTATGCTGGCACAACCTCTCAGTTTCAAAATCTTCCATGTGCTTATGACTAACTTCATACACCCTATAATAATACTATAACTAGTACCATAGGGATGCCTCTGATTAACATTATGCATACTGGTACCGGTAGTAATTCTTAAAAACTGCAGATCTGTAAAAAGCTCCAGGTGAAAAACAACTTAATTTGAAATAAAATTCAAAAATTGTAGATTGAAGAGAATAACAAAGCCACAAAATGCATCCAGCCAATAACAGGGGCAAAGACAAATAAATGTTACCTCACACTTATCAAACTACAAATTAATGTGTCAAACAATACCAAATATACATAACATATTTAATTGAACTAAATGGTTTACAACAAAACAAACATAGCATTTCAAAAGATGGTCACAATAGAATAAATTTCTGCGCTACAAAAAATTTCCACAACACTGGTGTAAATAGCACTAACTCTGTTGAGAATCAAGTGTTTTGTGGCACCAGTTTCTTTTCTTGATCACAGTAGCAGTACGCATAGTCTGTGTCAGTAACTTCACTAAGGCCGAGGTGAAACTTATCAACCAAACAGAAACAAACATGCATACTAGTTTTCTCTACAACATTATTTCTTACTATCGCAGAAGTAAAAACATTAAATATTTCCATACAGATATTAAGTCGGACCGTCTTTGCTGCCCATTTCACCTTGCAGAAGAAGGAACTATATCTACTCTCACACTGTAACTTAATGCATTATATGTTCTTGTACAACATGCTGTCCCAGCTATAAAAGAAATAATTCATAAAATTCAATTGTACGTTTCTATAGTTGCAACTGCATGATGTGATAATTCTGCTTGTTATCAACAGAGATCATTTAAGCACTTGGGTGTCCTTCACACACTAAATTTTAACATAACACAGTTCTTACACAGCACACAAGTGTATATCCAATTCTCAAACAGCTACCACTGAACTCTCAGACTGTACTCTTATGCATAAATTACTTGAGAAGTAACAACAGGCAAAGGAGGCCTCTGGCATCGTATTGGCCAAGATGAAATAAGTAATGTACAGCAGCAGAAAAACATAGGCTTATTTCACTTGCAAAAAAATAACTGAACGATGTGGTTGTTAATGCTCGGTCCAGCAGCTATGCTCACAAATTCTGCCACCGCCACGCCCAACCACCACCATTCTTTCTTGCAGTAACTGCAGTTCAGTCTTTCTTGGCAATGTTTTCAACAAGCACACAACTTGATTACGGTAAAAATTAAACACACAATACCAAATCACTTTTGTTTTAGTTTGCATGCTTGTTGTAAGGCTTCTATGTGCTGAAAGTTTTGGTCACACTTCAGTCTCAAAATTTTCAGTGGCCCACCAGGACTCATGAAAAGGTCTTCTTTCTCACGTGATGGAGAAATGGGAACACACGTAAATAAGAGGTAAAGAGACTTAGTATAAAGTTTCCGGGTCATGTTGGAACGACTTCAGGTGCACTTCACACATGGAAGAGAGTGGTGTTTCTGTGGTGACGAAGACATAAGTAAAAAGGAGGAGACCTGGTGGAGAACCGCACTTGTTCAAGTGTCCTGGGCGGCGGGAAGGAGGCTGCGGCGTCGTCAGCGACAGACATAGGCCTCGCGACAGGAGTCGTCCTTGTCGGGGGAGGGCAGGGTGACGAGCGACTTGAGGGAGATGTAGCGGTCGTGATCGGCCGCCTCGACGCTGGTGATATGCTGGAAGCAGCAGGGCTGCGAGATCTGCGCCTTGCTGGGACGCGGCGGTGGCGGCGGCTGCTGCTTGGCTCCCTTCCTCGCCTTCCTGCCGCGCGGCACAGACAGGCTGATGTTGCTNGAAGTCGGCGGTGAGGCGGTCGACGTGCGCCCACAGGTCGGCGGCCGAGCCGGCGCAGTCGAAGCTGAGTCCCGCGAGGCGGCTGTGGTCGGCCGACAGGTGCAGCGTGTGGAAGGCGTCCCCGGCGACGCGGTACGAGCTCAGGTTGTCGATGGTGTCCTGCCAGAGCGTGAAGCAGGTGCCGCGCTCGGCCAGCAGCAGCTGTATGCGGCGCCGGCGCCGAGACCGCGTCTCGCCCGTGTCCAGGATGACGACGGGCACCCCGGTGTGCGTCAGCTTCCATTCGCCCTCGCTCGCCGTCGAGCCTAGGTAGAGGTTCGCCAGCGACCGGCACACGAACACCTGCGCACATCAAAGCCCCGTCACCGTCTGTCCACGTATCAGCTATGTTCAGCGCTTAAGGGGGAGAGTTACATGCCAACTTGGATTTATACATATATTGTTATTACTTGTGTTTGATATTCATTTTTGAAAATGTGACTGTTAGGGTATAGAACATGATTTAATTATATTTTAGAGATTACTACTTAGTGTAACTTTCTGTATTACATATTATCGCCCCTGTAATCATTATCAGAAGGCAATCCATAAATAATTTCCATTTATTCCACATGGTAAACAAGTAAAGGTACTCACTCCATTGGTAATACAAGTTATTCAATTGTCTGAGTCAAAGAAGACATTTCAATAATGAATGCTGAATATATTTTATACCACTAAAACTGGTTAACTGATTTATATATCTTGAGCACCATGAGAGTTATATGTTGTACATATTTGAGGCAGTCCCAGTGGTATGATAGACTACTTGCCACCCACTCAGGTGAACCGGGTTCAATTCCCGGTGGATCACCCATACTTTCGCAAGTGAGAAACATGACGGATGTAACTGTTGGTTGGCAAGTTTTCTCGAGGTACTCACGTTTCCCCGGCCCTAGCAATCTGCCGCTAGTTGCTCCATCGTCATCTCATTTTACTCTCATGGTGCTCAAGATATATAAATCAGTTAACCAGTTTTAGTGGTATAAAATATATTCAGCATTCATTATTGAAATGTCTTCTTTGACTCAGACAATTGAATAACTTGTATTACCAATGGAGTGAGTACCTTTACTTGTTTACCATGTGGAATAAATGGAAATTATTTATGGATTGCCTTCTGATAATGATTACAGGGGCGATAATATGTAATACAGAAAATTACACTAAGTAGTAATCTCTAAAATACGTCAATTATCAACGCCATAAACAAAACAACACCGTACACAAAAATAATTAAATCTTAATTGTGTTAAACATATAACAATTATACAGGAAAAGGATTGCCAAATTTTTCATATTTTCCATAAGAGACACTTTTGACAACTCGGCTCACGACATGACATGAAATAATCAAAAAAATTATTTAAAAAAAAAAATTTTAAATTTGTAGTGTGCAGACGCTAGAAGTATGCATCAATCAAAAACTTTCTCTATATACATATACAACAAAATATTGGTTGCACGTAGCAAATTTATATTTAGCCAATTTTGAGGCTTCAAATAATGTTTCATCATTTTGTATTTTTGCAGAATATTTTGCCATTGGGTTACACCAGTAGCATAAATGTACCTGTATTCGCGGAAGAAGTAATAAATGACTGGCACTGTGTTTATTAATATTCAGTTTATTTTAAAAGAAGTCTGAGATAAAAGATATGACAACCAGTCCTATGCCCATACGGGATAATGCTTTCAACCTCAAAATACGAGTAATCACATATAAAACGGGACAGTTGGCAACCCTAGATACAGCCCCAAGCACAGAACTACTCATCCACAATTCTAATATTGTATTATAATCCATTCACGGTTACTTGACACATTTCTGAAGCCCTGCTGAAATTCTACTTCCAGGATATTCCTCCGCCTCATGCAACCAAAGGTTAACTAAGTCTGGAAAATTACACCAAAGGACAACGCACCGAATTCGTGTGCACTCAGTTGTAATAATATTTTGCATGAGAACTATTTATTACTAGGCGCTAACAACACACGTGTTTTGTCACTGTTTTTATTAATATTTATTGTAAATGAAATATGATTTATAAATAAAATATAACGTAAAAATTCAATTTAAAAATAATATACTTTTACGTTAACATATGTATAAAACGTTTGAGATATATGGCATATTTAGGGTATTAACTAAACACGTTATACATGGGGTGATTTTTCAAAGGTTTGATTCAGAACGTGTGAAGAAACCGCGAATAGACTGTAGTACTAATGAATGGGTCCGGGGAGATGTTACATTTTTATGAGGAAGAAGGGAAACGCAATGGACACTGAGAAGTAAGAACACAGCCAGACTCGCATTTGTGTTCTGTTAACCAGGGACTAGCTACACAAAAGGCACAGGTGCTGACTTAAGTGAATTAGAGGGGCAGGGTGGGAGGCCCAACTTAATTATAATTAATACTTTTCAGGAGGGAAATAATGTATTTCCTTCCACCCAGCACGGTGACACGCTGTCAATACATCACTCCTAGAAATATACAAATTTTTGGACTTTATTTTTCAATGCACTGTTTATTTTCTTTCATATCTGTGTGCTTGTATTTTATAACTGTCGGTACCATAAGTGTCGCCAGAGTTTTATACTATTCTGGTAACAGGTGGTCCCATTCCAAGGAACCAGGAACCAACACCTCAAGTTAACACAAGGTATGGTTACAGAGATGTGTCTGCAAGTAGTTCAATGAAATCAACAAATAAAACAAAAAAACATTGTGGTCATCACTCTATTCATCACAAGTTTGGGGATTGTAAGTCTGGGAAGAATATTAGTCTGTTTTAACACTTTGCTATGAAATGGGTGGTCCTTTGCATACTCAGTCCCCAGTCTACACAGTCAAGGGGGACCATGCCTATAATCAATACAGATGTGAGCGACGTGGTCATAAAACATTGTTAACTCACACTATTAACGTTAAGCCGGAGTACACTTTCTCATTATAGTGGCAAACCTTCGGACTCGCAGTCGAGAAGAGCGGAGTTCAAATTCCTGTCCGGCCATCCTGATTTAGGTTTTCCATGGCTTCCCGAGCTCACTCCAAACGAATGCTGGGATGGTTCCTTGCTACAGACCTATACCGATTTCTTCCCGTTTCTGTTTGTCTAGCAACTTGCTCCAACTGTAATGACCTCGCTGTCGACGCGACTTGGCTACCATCTCATTATAGGTTTTTTTAATGCCTGCCAATGACTTATTTTACGATATGTCAGTCAGTACATCAGAGGACCGAGCTTCCTCTTGGAAATTATTGGGAAGTGGGAGGGGTGGTACCTATTACCAACGTGCTAGCAAGACGTATGTCCTGCATGCCTAGGAGTAGGGGGCTTGGCTCAGAGATGCCCTTACCCCTGCCTCAGATTTCCGACTCCCCAATCAGAATTACGGTCATTGTAGGTTGTTCACGATAAAGTGAACACTTTTGAAATCCCTGCTTAGGTTCTATTTTTCTCTTCGTTTGGTATCCTTCCGCCATATGTGAAATTAACATTGACGTGGACCGCCTCATTTTATTCATACATCGTTGATTTGTAACAGCGAAGTTGTGAGGAATATAATTGTGTTTCTAACATCCTGAATATTACTCATACGCATAAAACAATCAAAAACAAAATTTAATAGGTTAATTATAGCACAAAAAAATTAAATTCAATTTATTTTAAACATAACGTTATTGTGAAGTTGAACCATGGAACTACTATCCCTGATTCGCTGCCAACTTTGCTTTCATTCAGTGCTTAGGTTAAAATGAATACAGTTACCGAAGGTGACTTTTTTTAAGGGTTGATTCCCAAAATGTTTACTTTACAGAGAAAAACCTATAGATAAAAGAGAGTTGTGTGTCACCTGTGTCTTGAGGCCCTTGAAGAAGGTCTCGATCTGCAGTCGCTCGTGGTCGGAGACGCGGAGGGTGAGGCCACGGTCGCTGTCGGCGCTGCCGTCGCTGGTGGACGCCTCGCTGCTGCAGTCGGTGGAGCTGAGGCGGCGCCGCAGCAGCCCCTGGTAAGAGTCGTACTTGGTCGTCAGCTGCTGGATGGCCTGCTCCTCGGTGCTGGGCGGCGCCTGCTTCTTCTCGTCCAGCTGCGGGCACGACGCGTACTGACTCGCCACCGTCTTCATACTCGCTGCAACCACCGCCACACACACCACGCTCAGCAGCCTGCCATCGCTCGCCAAAACATGTTTTTGATACCTGTTATCTTTAACAGGTATTTGGAAGGAACGGGCACTCTTTAACAGGTATTTGGAAGGAACAGGCGGTAACTTTCGACTGATTTTCTACCAATACGACCATCATAAACGACGTGGATAGGATTTAAGGTTAGAACACTTTAGATTAAATTCGAATTGGTAAAAGTATTTGTCATATAAAAGGGCTTGTCTTTTGGAAATTACGATATAAACAAACGTTCATCACTGTAGACCATGTGACTTCGATAGTTGTTATGGTTTGGGGTAGTTCGATGTTGGGTACATGCGCAGAAGACGAATAATAATCTACCTCATCTTTAGTCTAAGTCTGTTCCTAGGTTTTGAGAATACCTGTTGCTGATACTCAACGATGTGAAGCAAAAAATATAATATAACCACAGAACAATCATACCTGGTACACGATATTTGTACCGTACAATATCATTTCGTACCTGTTCCTATCTTCTAATATCTAGTATCCAACTAAACAGGTAAATCATATTTATTATTACTTGACAATCCCGAATATTACATCCGGGATTTAAATTCATTTTGGTTATGTACTCGTTTACCAACCACATCTGCGAAGTGTTTCTGCACATGCAAATATTTAAGTATTGTCTAGTCTAAGGCCCGTCTTTCTCAATTCGCACTGCTTCTCTCCTCCAACTCTGTCAACAACATAACGCCGATCCAGAACTGATATTGTTGACCAAGATATTGGCACTGTCCTTAGCAGGAGAACATGAGATACGAGAAGCTATTAGGTTACACGAGGGGGGGTTAGTAATTCTCAACGCTTATCCAAGAGTTCTTTAATACAATATTTTTAACACCGAACACTCCCTCCCTCACCATACTCGTCAATGCTCCTGCCTACACAAGAAAGAATTCACGCAATATTATTCATTGGGAAGGATAAATAATTCAGGGTGCCCCACTCCATGCCGAACCCAGGTGTTTGTTAATAACGTTAAAAAGAATGAAGATATTGTAACGTAGTTTTCAACAGACCTATTTCGCCTTGTAAGAAATCTAAATAATAATTTTCCTTGTTTTTTAAACATTTCATATCAGTTATGCTAAAAACTTGTAAAAATTTTAAAATATAGTTTACTACGGGTGAGAGAGAAGGGGGGGGGGATTAAGAAAAATAGTTTAATACTTTGAATATAGTGGTGGCAGCTATTCAACTACCAGGTGGGCGTGAACTACACAGAGGTAAGGTTACATCTATTCTGGTTAGGGACAAAACTAGTTTTCTTATGGGAGAGTTTGGCATAGGGAAAATTTCCGCCGCTAGGTGCACAGTGTTTCAAAGATGTATCTTATAATTAACATTTTAAGCTACGTGAATAATAAAATAGAATGATATTACTTTGTTACGAAGTTATTTTATGTTTGAATTATGCAATTATATTGTTTTTTTTTTTTAACGTAGTAAATATAGAAAATCTAGTACACATGCGAGACTAGCGCTTACCGAGTGGCGAAAAATTTGAGTTGCCAAACTAAAAGCATTGAGCTTCCCAGCCTTAGTAGAAGTAACCTTAACAGAGATTACGACTTACAGCATATTAACAGATACTATGATAACATGTATCGGTTAGGTACACTGAGAAAATACTGGTTTCGCCCATCTCTAATTTTATCCATTGCAAAATGGCAGTAGAGATAAACACTGCCTGTAAATCACATAGATAACAAATTAGTAGCTAAGATAAATCTTGTTTTTAAAGTGTTAGCGACGGGGACGTGATCCTGAAACGAACATGTTTTTCGCAACATGTCCGACTTTCCGCACCGCCACTCTTGTGCCTGATCCCATAAGGTTTGAACAGAACTCTAAACCTGAAACAGCGAAAATTGAGCTACTGATAATCAGTGTCAGATAATGTATTAATATGATGACTGAATTTCACAGATTTATTTGTGATTCCCACTGCCATAAGTCACTTATTTCCAGTTCATTTGCTTGATTCACCAGTCGGCAGTAGCTTATCAACTGACTTTCAGTGAATGTTATTTCACTGATTGATATCACTGATTCTGGTTTAGAGTGGAACATGAGGCAACTTTCAGAGCCTGAACGCAGTTCTGTTCTGGGTGGAAATGCGGTTATCGTACGGGAGATTTCAGTGTACGTGGGCTTGCTACCTCGAAGTGGGAGACGCCAATACTCCAAGAACTCCGGACCCGACGAAAGGACCAGTGCCTTCTTAGGGGTGGAGATGAAAACCGGACTGAGGGAAGCAGCCTCTGGTATGTATGCACCCACGCGCGTGCACTTTGCATGCCACATCCCGGCGTTCTGCAATGCGGGACAGCTTAACAGAAGCAACCACCTTGGAACGGATAAAGTATATCTGCTTGGCGGCCGAACTGAAGGGAGATCAGTCCCCGCTATCTTAGATTTATCAAATTTTCCGCTTAACTTATATTACAAACTATTTTTAAAAAATGTATACAATAAATTATAAATAACAGTTTCTCGAACTTGTATCAGATCGATACGGTTTCCTTGCTGTATCAATTGTTAAGTTGTGACAGCCGAGAAGAAATACATGATAATTTCTTGCGGGGCGATTATACTATACTAAATTATACCCAACAGCAGCAGTCAAGTAATAACTGCTTTTAAAATGGTAAAAATTGCAGTGTTTTTTCTTTGTCGAGCCGTAAAACACAAAACATAATTTGAACTGCAGGCTGCGTCGAAAATTCCATAAATCCAAGAGTCGAAAATAATTCCTTATATTTACAGAAAGGGGGCCGCTGTGGTATGGTAGTCTGAATACTCGCCTCCCACCCAGACGAACCAGCGATCACCCAGATTTTATAACGAAAATTAACGAAATTAGAACAATTTCAATTTTGTATCTCGGGTCGAACAAATTTCAATATAACTAAAATACCGCAAATAAATTTCTACGAATTTCGTAATGCGGTTTGTTTATACCTACTTGCAGTTCAACGAGTTTTACGATAAACTTCCAATCCAAACGACCAAGAAGTTCAGTTCTATGTATATTGTAGACGAGCCAAATGTTGCACTTCAAAAAATTGTTTAATGGAATTCTTACGATTCCAACAAACATTTTAGCTAACAGAAACAATCGTATTTTATTAACTTGTATACACTTGTTTTGTTGGAGCAAGATTTATAGTAAAAATCCACATATCTACGTCAAAAAGATTGGCATATAAGATATTTTTCCATTATTTAGGTATTTTATTTTAATCACTGTTAATCTAATGTTTTAAAAATGTAGAATTTCGTTACATCTAGAAAAAAATTGACACTTTAACTCTTTTAAAAGGTTTGCATTATCATTTAGACTGGGTTTCAGTAAATGCTCGGCGGATCTAAAGTAGAAACTGTTTTTGAACGAGCACGGAGAGGTGTAAAAAAACATTAGCTACTAGGAGGGAACCGTAGACTAATTATTTCGTCTTTTGCGCATGTGCCCAACAACTGATTCGTCCGTCACCAGTACAACTTACATAGTCACACAACAGTCAACAACGTGTTTGTTTATATTTGAATTTTCAACAGACCCACGCTGTTATATGTACAAAACATTAACTTGAATATCGCAATAAAACTAAGTTGGAGAAAGTGTGCAAATATCTCGGGCCACTTAGGTAGTGTTCTAACCTCAAACCCTATCCACGTTGTTTTCGATAGTGTTATTGGCAGAAAAACAGAACAATGTTGGAACACGAAGAGTGGTTCCTACGCAGCTCGCATGCGCACTACACCCCCATATTCCCTTTGTGGCGGGAAGAAAAGAGTTACAAACAAAAATAGCATTACCTATCAGGCGGGGGGAAAAATCTCAGAACTAACACATTTATTAGACCAGCTATAAATTAATACGTAATATTACACATTATTCATTACCAACATATATTTAGACAAGCGCAAAAATGTTACCCGTGTAAAATGCTACCTTTACAACAGGCTAACTTCTTTAAAGTGCTTCAATGTAAATGTACGGTAAAAACTCATTAAAAAATAATAATTTGCATGTAATCTGCAGTTACAAACTGTAGGAATAATATAGCCTCTGATTTAGCCTTCAAAAATCAAATTAAAACACATAGTTTGCTGCACACTTTAATTTAAAATACACTATCAAGAATAGGCAGAAATAATTTCAACTGTGCAAATGATTCAGTACTTGAAAGTTTTGCAAACATTGTTTCGTCTATCGTAATTACTGGTGGGTTTCTGATGGTGGGAAAAGATTAAAAGAAATGTAGCATAATGCAAACATGGACTTAACTCCGATTGTAAAATTTGTATGCAGGTAGTTAACACATAGATACGTTCCTTTAATTAACATCCATAAACAAATTCGGGGATTATTTTCATATTTTACATTTCGTTATTTAAATTTAACAACTTAAACATTAAGACAAACTCTTTGGTGACATATTCAAATTACTGCTCTCCTGGTAAGCCCAGTTATCATGATATTTTTTCTCCAGGTACCAAAACCACATAGAGAAAGGTCTAAGAGAAAGTGTACGTAAATTCCAATTCGCAACTAAGCATAGCACCAACAACAAAGGTGAAAATTCCACAGGTGGAGAAAAAAAACGTAACTGGATCTTGCCGCTACGACACGCCGCAGCCGGCGCATATATATATATATATATATCTGCAGGAATAGAAAATTGCTATTCCGCTTTTTTTCTTCTTCGGGTAACTCACCGAAGCATCCACGGAAGTCAATTGAAGACGTCAAACTGGCAGTCACCTCGACATGAGTGGTTCTAGCTTCAGTGCACCAGAACTTGGATCCGACGAGTTTACAATCCACCAAACACAAATATTCTTAGCACAGGCGAAATAACGTGCGGTAGTTTCTTATTCGCGTGAAATTGGAGTTGATATGCATGTCGAACGTAATGGTTACTGTCATCACGACGGGGCGAAAAAAAAAAAAAGAACAAGAAATTACGATTTGTTGGATTACAACACACTATTTTTTAAAAAAATTGTGCTGAACGTCAAGAAGCGTAAAACGCGGTGTTCGCACTAACTTAACAAGAGCAAACATACTGTTTTTTTTCCTTCCACCACTGGTTTAAGAATGCGCACGTTGCCGAAGACGCGGAAACGTCGCGTGTTTTGAAGTGGACGTTAGTCCGGTGAACACTCTCCACGGCACTGTCAAACAGCAAACCTACTCGTCAACACCTCGGGAGTCACTAATAAATCGCACCGATCCTGCGAGGCACTTAGAACTTCAATGACTAATACTGACAGAAGTGCCGCTAAGGTGGTGACTCGCTGAGCTCCTCCCCGACNCTCACCGGTCTTCCCCCCCTCTCCGTTCTTCCCAGTGACGTCATACCGCGCACGTGAGACCCGAGCGCGCACGCGCTAGCCCAGGCCTTCCACCAGCATCTAGGTCGCCATCACACTTCCGCTCTTCGGGCATTACTCGTGGACGATCGGCCATAGATTAAGCACGCGTACAGAAGCAAAACTGGGAGACGGAATAGATTAAGTGCCACGGACGACACCGGCCGGCGTATGTATAGCGGTATCATCTCTACGACCAAGGCGCTCAACTGGCGTGCAGTCTTCCCGTTGGCTACTCGCCTGAATGTGACCTAGGCGGTGACCCTATATTTTTATTGGACGCGACTCTGTAGGAAAGTCCAATGCACACCTCTACCATAGTTCCCCATTTATCCGGTTTGTATATTTTGTGATATAGCCGTGTGAAAAACGTGTTTTCGCCTATGTTGGAGGGCATAGTAGTTAGAAATAGTATGTCCAAGCACATGGCATCATGCAGAGGCCTAGCCGCCATCTTGGATAACCTTGACCTTGAACTCAAAATTGCCCTTTTTTCCCTCAAAAACGGCCAAAATCGTCAGTATTTCCCTAAAAATTTCTCTCTTCTCCCAAAATTGCCCATTTTCCCATCAAATTTCCCACAAAAATGTGTTTACCACAATGCGATTGGGCACTTTCAAAATCCAGCGGAATCCAGTGGAAATTGATGCCAGCAGGATTCTGCAATAATTTACAAGCATGCTCTGTCATTCACCTTGTCTGAAGAATGTTCGAGTTCATTGCCCTGTCGTGCAACTTCATGCACTACCTTGTTGCAAGCATATATTCTACGACCTATGTCAATTACGCATATGCTAAGGACAGCAATACCAATATCGCACATATGTGCTAACTGTACACATAATAATCACACTTATGCTAATCGTGCACATGTCAATCACACCGCCATCTTGCCTTCATCCCCCGCCATCTTGGATTCCCACCACAAAACTACCATCCGTGTCAGCTAGAGCATAGCATCAAGGTGATAGGGCCAAGGTCGCCTTTGAATACTAATGTGACGCCATAAAATTTGATTATTCGCATGTATTCGATACCACATTGACATTAGTAGGTATAGGGATTGGTCTTAGGTTTTTTTAAAGTAATTATGTAACGAGTTCGAGCCACGAATACAGGACAGTGGTTGCCTTACCTCAGAACATGTTTTAAGTGCATTATGTCTATATCAGACAGCTACGAACTTAGAGACACGGGTGGACATCATTCAACGACTGCCGGAGTTGGGCACATGGAAATTTGAACGTATCAGACCAGTGCAAGTCTATCTGAGATTAAAAATGAATTATGCCTTAAGCCTTTTTTATGAGCATAGATGGCCACCATTTTCCAACCCTTGAAGTTATAGTCAAAAATTCATATCATAGGTTTCACCCATGGCCTAGATCAAAGCCATATAGTCAATTTGTTCGAATACAATGTTGGGTACCAATATATTAATAAATAAAATTTTATATACTTAACTTTTAAGTTTTAAAACCTAGAGACGTAATATAATGTGTTACGTGTCTACAGGCATGTATTATAAAGGCGAATTCAACTGCGATATTAGAAACAGCTATTGTATTGTATGTCTATCCCCCGATGCCATACTGGATTTCATAGGAATACCTACGACTGAGGATCTCAAAGTATGTTGGCAAGTAGCTTATGTATGGACTCGTGTAATGCCAAAAACTATTCCAACGTGATAGTAAAATACTTTACTTAAGTTGCATACCTTATAATCAGTTGTAATTTTTACAAACATACTAAGAAATGTGTCTGAGGGCACTAAACGTTGCATTTTAAATACCTAAAAGAAAAAAATAGAAGTCCTGAACGTTTTTGTTAATGCAAAACTGTTTGGTTTCGGGTAGCCGGTATCTCAGACAACCTTACAGGCTCACGCACGCACACACACACACACACATACACCGATATAGGAACCAAAATGTAATAAATGTATGTATTTATCGATCCATGCATAATTGAGGATAGTCTTGGTGGCTTTTTTTATTTAGAATGAAGAGTCAAATTTCAAGCTGTACCCTGACATAAGGGTCGAAAATAAAATAAAAACATAGGGTGCATGATTTTCCAGAAATTAGTAAAAGAAGAAATTTGACTTTATGTACACCGACATAAACATAAAAATCCAATGAAAAAAAAAAATTATTCAGCTATACAGTGTAAAAGAATGACGTGCGCCCACTAGTTAGTAACGAGGGAAAGTAGTTCCATGTTATAACATTTCATTAAAAGTGTTAGGTAAACAATTGTGATTACTAAAATTATTAATTTTACATCGTGTTTTTAATGCACGTTAGTGTAAGAATTAGGAAATTTGTTAAGTATTTACTTTTCTAATAACTTCACAGTTTCACTTCATCGACGCATGAAAGTGATCAAGCTCATATGGTAATGCTAATTTTATGGCGGAAGAATACACTATGTGCATAAAGTCTATAAGCGAATCAAAACATCCTTATTCTCAGATTTTTGGATGAAGACAGGTGTTCGACACAACCTTAGTATTTACAGAGTAATCGTGAGCGATTGCTTCTTGAGCGTAGCGCGCACGGACATTTCCGGCGGAGCAAAGGTAATATCGCGATCTAGAATCCAATCTCCCTTCCTTCCTAGCAATGCGAGGAACAACGTACGGAATGAACAGGGGACAGAATATTGGAAGACAAGACACCAACCCCGGGGGGTCATGCCATCGACCTTCGCACGTGGCTAGAATGCACATCCGCCTTTATGACCGCGCGGTGCATACATTAGGGAATTCCTAAAGATCTTGAACTCTGCTGACAATACGTTCTATTATTTTTAAAAGAGTATCCGGTTTCGTTGTGGCAACCGCTAAAGCCTGTATGCCACGATAAGATTTTCCGTACAAGCTCGGGCAGAAGCTTCGACGAGACCTGCGACCCGAGCATGCATGCGAGCAGTTATGGGACCTATCCAACGATACTTGTCGCACAAGTAAAGATGAGTGCATTTATTAAGATTTTGCTTCTGCAACTGTGGTTCAGGAACAATCTTCACTCGCGACTTCAGCAATATGCGTTTATGCATAGAGCCTAATCGTTTCGTTGTTATAAGTGTAACTTTTGTGTTAAATAAACGTGATTATTTACCATATTTTTCACACGGTGTTGCTTTAGAATCAGTAAACATTTTGGTTTTATTTTATTTGCTATTTATTCGTGTTTAATAGTATTAAGGTCTTTCTCAAAACGAAATTAACAAAAAAATGTTTCTTTGTATGTTTTTGTTAATCGTAATACTACATTATTTATAGCAAATACACATTCTTTGAGCGTGTTTTGTTTAAAATAAATAAATCTAGCTCTAGCTTCATACCAAAGGAACAGCTTTAGCGATCTTAAAAGTTGTGTGTGTGTGTGTGTGTGTGTGTGTGTGTATATATATAATTATGTATGTATGCATATCCTATTACAGTAAAATGGATAACCAAATGATTGAAATAAAAAAGAGGTCCAATGAATAACTCAACTGCAATCGTGAGTGTATGTCTTTAACACAAACGATTGTTCAGTTTTCTATCACGAAAATGTTTTGCAGTATTCCCTGGGCGTGAAGACCTTACGGTCTGTCGCTACCAGCCAATAGTGACTGGGGCCGTCCGTAGTTATACGTGCCGGCCGCCAAAGCTCCCATTGTGTAAAAAAACACACACCACATTGCATTAAAAAGTACGCTAGCGGTCGGCAAACGCTCTCTTCGCACCCAGATTGCATGACTACCCTGAGGTTCACAACAAGCGGACCACGACTCCACTGCCTTCAAACGATACACATAAAGAACAAATCTGGAAAACATTCTATGCGATGAAAAAAAGTGTGCATATGGTAAAATATATACATATGCATACGCGCATATTATAGTCACCGATCACATACTTTATGTATACACATTAGCTAAATACGTATATCGCTTTTAAGTGTTTAAAATTTTTGCAAAATTTTGTGCACAGTTAGCGACGGTTTACTCAAATTATCATCTGTCTATTTACCATTTACGCAGTATTGTAAATAAGTTACCAAGTTTAATTCAGTTGTTTTATTTAATTTAAATAAACATTTATTTTTTAATAATGAATCTCGCTAATGACACAGCTGTAATAAAACAAACTACAAGATCTATTACAATTTGTCATTTTTATGACAGCACATCAAGTTACAAAGAAACAAACACAGAACAAAACTATGCTGTCAGAGTTCCATCATGGATTATAATTAATACTGAGCGTTGTTTTTACAATACAAAAATACTATGAAGTTATATATATGTATATATATATATATATATATATATATATAGGGATCGATATCAAACCCATGCATTCAAAATTTGTCCGTCTATAACTTAGTTTAAATGAAAGAGCACTGCGTTACAATGAAGCATTATACACTGCATAAACGTACACCATAATGTATCAGTACGCAAAAAAAATAGTACAATTATCAAGATCAACTGATTAAATGGTACAAAATCAACCTAGGTAGTTTTTATCAGAGAAGGGGTACAAATCAGTATACAATACCAAAAGGTGCATCCACGTATTCGCGGAAGTTTCAGCCAAGGAAATTTAACTGCTTTCGAGGACTTAGTGAAAACTGACAACTCTCTTTACGCTTCAAGACTACAACAAACAAGTCGGAACAATGGGGGAAAAACGGTTATTTATTGGCAGTTGTTAACCCCGGATTCGCACGCTCGGAATAAAAATTTTCCATTGGATTAGTGTGGTGCAGAATGAAATAAAACTTAATCTTTGTCCGCCACTTCGCCCACATCGAAAATGAATATGTCGTTGGCATTAGTAGGGACACTTTATTTTCGCGAAAAGGGTTTCTGTCTAGTTCTGAACACCGTTCCACACTGGATGATTTTATCGGTTCCATGTCTTGGGTGCATGACCGCGAACCACAGATGTTTAGAAAGAGAGTAAGTAAATTCAGATTGGATATCACATTCCACAAAATATTCTCGCAAAGACACGTAGTCAATAACCAACGGAAAACACGTAGCTCATCTTAACCAAAGCTGCTTTGAACTCTTCACGAAAATCCGGTATCTGTAGATGTTGGTATTTAGAAGATAGAAAATAAATTTGTTGCCCACAATGTGGCTGCCTCTATTCAATCTGTTGGCAGCACCGACGAGTTTATATTTACACCGACAGATGTGAACACATATTGGAGTACAGTGCAATGGTGTCTGTGTTTGTTTGGTAATTATTTCTTCGACGTTTGACGGTTTATTTTACATATTTGTGAACAAGAAAAATTCTAAAAACACTACTGTAGGAAAAAAAAAATTTTAATTATTGTTACCTTGCAAAATTGTTTCCCCCTGTTTTTACGAATGAATTGATGTTTGCGACTTTTGAGTAACATTGAGCATTTACGAAGTCGTAACTTCACTTTTATCTTTACAGAACCATGGCTCCAAAAAACCGTGGCAATAGGAGAATGAAAGAACGCATTAAAATAAGACCCATTTGTAGCTTTGAATCAGAAGATTCTGTGGTTTCAGAGTGAGGATGATGGTGAAATATGTGACATACAAAGAAATATAATTGTGCAAGAGAGTGACAATAATGGTGTAGAGGACGACAGTGAAGGAACTATTTGTAAACAAAATGATACTGAAGTTGTTGCCGTGGAAGTAAATGTGAATGCAGAAGGCAAATACGATTGGAAAAGAGTCATCAGTCGCCATAATA
Organism: Clitarchus hookeri; assembly: GCA_002778355.1. Lineage (NCBI taxonomy): Eukaryota > Metazoa > Arthropoda > Insecta > Phasmatodea > Phasmatidae > Clitarchus > Clitarchus hookeri. The sequence continues at coordinate 490,871 of NQII01000956.1, read as the reverse complement.
GCCCCATTCAGCCATAGAAAGGAAACCTTCCTCCTGCAACAGATGTTCCCCATACGCCAATATATTATTTCAGACAGTTGCTGAATGATGATATTTTAGAAAAGACTGTTTATCAAACTAACCTTTGTCCATTACAAAGAAATGCTTCTAGGCCACTTAGTGTTGATAAAAATGAAATCGAACAGTTTATGGGATGTACTATGTACATGTCTATAATGGACTACCATAATTTAGAATGTATTGGAAAGCCACAACTTGAGTACCTGTTGTAGCTGAAACAATGAGCTGAAATCGATGGAAACAAATAAAGCTAGGACTTCATTTCAGTGACAACGATAGGTTGGATTCTAATGACAAATTGTGTAAAATAAGACCCATTTTCCAACCACTGACAGAGAATTTCAAGAAAATTCTAATGAGTGAGAAGTTGTCTGTAGACGAACAGATGATTCCGTTCAAAGAAAAGTACAGCCTAAAAAATTAGATTAAAAATAAACCAAAAAAAATGGTGCTGTAAAGCTTTTGTCTTGTGCGATTCATCTGGAATTGCTCATAATTTGGAACTGTATTCTGGAAAAGCAATAGGCGATGCCTCATTATCTTATATGGCAGTGAGTGGAAATGTTCTACCCTTGGTTGCATTTGTTGCAATTTATTTATTTCGAGTTTGTTATAGTAGGTAGGTAGATAGATATTTACGTCGCGTTGACAGCAGGCTCGTCAGAAAAAGGAGTAAGCTGCTCAGAGATGTAGAGACAGGGAACGGTTTATATCTTGAGCGCAAAATAAATGTCATATAAACCAGCCCAGCATTAGCTACGAGTGATAACGGAAGGTCTCAGGATGGCCGGACCGGAAATCAAAACAGAGTACTCCTGAAAGTAAGTCTGGTTTTTTCACCACTGCAACACCTCACTCGTTGCGAGTACGATACCATGGATGTGTAGAGCACCCATAAAAATTTCCACATTTCTTAAAACTTCATATAAATTGGAATACATAAACCTTCGTAAGTTCCCGGCTTCTTGCATAGTCTTACAAAATATGTGAAAATAAATATTTGTAACATTAAGTAATGCAGAATGCCAGATGTTATGAACTGAATTCGTGAATTATTAATCATAATTGCAGAATTTGGCGATTTGATAACTACATTAATTTTGTAAACACGAATTATAGACAACTCAGGACTCTTAGAATATGCTAAACAGCAGGAAATGCCGAATATGATATATGTTCACTCTGCTGTATGAAACCTATCCATGTAATGAGATCTTGATTACTTAAGTTTTNAATGCCGAATATGATATATGTTCACTCTGCTGTATGAAACCTATCCATGTAATGAGATCTTGATTACTTAAGTTTTAATGCATGCTTTCAGCGCACAAAGTCACTCATATTAACGTTTCGAATTGTTTAGTGGATATTCTATATACATATATGTTATACACTCAAGCATATGCATACGTACATGCCCACGAATACGTCCATATTTCGTTGGGCCGTTTATACAAATTGCATGTCTCTTCCAGTATATTCGTACTGAGCATAACCGAACCACTGCCATTTTTTTTTTATATTAAAAGTGGCTGTGCCTCAGCAGAGAGAAGTTTAGCCTTATTGGCTCCGTATTATTATAACTGCAGAGGTTAGAACTACTCTCATATTATTCGCATTCAAGCATCATAAATAATATACAAATTAATATACTTACCGAAGTAATTCAAGCTAGGCATTTATGCTCCCGTTCTACATTTGGAAGAAAAAGCTATCACTTTTTTACGAAAGGTGTGGTGTTTTTTCCCCCTGATTTGAATAGTCTGTTTAAGGTAATTTTGGTACGTAGGCTACTACCGGCAGAATGCGTTATTTGCGAATGCGTTATTTGCGCGGAAGACATCCTCAATTCACATAAAGATGTTTTGTTTATAGCCTATCCCAGGATTTACGGCGCATATGTACAAGAGAAACTATTCAAATATTAAGATATCTTTCCATTATGAGGAACAAAACCTGTAACTATAAAATATTATCAACACTTTTAATACAAAATACCTCAGAAGTTAATAAATAGTGCTAAATATGTAATAGATATTAATCGCCACATAAATCATATATCTGCAATGCACGTAGTCATTGGTTTAATCAAAACGTAAGTTTCATTACAATAAAAATACAGGCTAGACAATGACTACAAACAATAATTAGTTTTACAATTACAGTAGACTCCCGATTATCCGAGGTAATTGGGACCGAGATCACCTCGGATACGGTAAAACTCGGANAATGCCGAATATGATATATGTTCACTCTGCTGTATGAAACCTATCCATGTAATGAGATCTTGATTACTTAAGTTTTCATGCTTGCTTTCAGCGCACAAAGTCACTCATATTAACGTTTCGAATTGTTTAATGGATATTCTATATACATATATGTTATACACTCAAGCATATGCATGCGTACATGCCCACGAATACGTCCATATTTCGTTGGGCCGTTTATACAAATTGCATGTCTCTTCCAGTATATTCGTACTGAGCATAACCGAACCACTGCCTTTTTTTTTATATTAAAAGTGGCTGTGCCTCAGCAGAGAGAAGTTTAGCCTTATTGGCTCCGTATTATTATAACTGCAGAGGTTAGAACTACTCTCATATTATTCGCATTCAAGCATCATAAATAATATACAAATTAATATACTTACCAAAGTAATTCAAGCTAGGCATTTATGCTCCCGTTCTACATTTGGAAGAAAAAGCTATCACTTTTTTACGAAAGGTGTGGTGTTTTTTTCCCCGTGATTTGAATAGTCTGTTTAAGGTCATTTTGGTACGTAGACTACTACCGGCAGAATGCGTTATTTGCGCGGAAGACATCCTCAATTCACATAAAGATGTTTTGTTTATAGCCTATCCCAGGATTTACGGCGCATATGTACAAGAGAAACTATTCAAATATTAAGATATCTTTCCATTATGAGGAACAAAACCTGTAACTATAAAATATTATCAACACTTTTAATACAAAATACCTCAGAAGTTAATAAATAGTGCTAAATATGTAATAGATATTAATCGCCACATAAATAATATATCTGCAATGCACGTAGTCATTGGTTTCAAAACGTAAGTTTCATTACAATAAAAATACAGGCTAGAAAATGACTACAAACAATAATTAGTTTTACAATTAAATTGAAATGTTTAGAAAATGTATTGTAAATGTAAATGTTTGTAAAGTGAATATTTTTGCGGACGAATTCGTTTTAACCTTTCTTTTCATTCATTCTCCTGAGTCAGTAATTTTTGTGGTTCTTCTTAACACCACGCTAGCTCACATCTAGAGAAAGCTGAACCAGTGATGGCTGGGAACCCAATCCCAGGGTGACTCATAACTTTATCAAATAATTGGCAATCAAGTGATTCGGTATTTACTAAAAATAAGTACAATCAAGACGTTCTGCCACTTCTAGTTAACCTTTGCGTAACCAGGGGATGTAGAACTCAATGTTGCAAGAGTCTTTTACTATATGTATGCTTCCATAACAGAAAAAATGCTAATAATATAGTATGCAAAGATTTGTGTTCGTATATTTTGAACAACAAATACAAATAATTAAGCTCTTTCAAATGAAATGNAATATAGTATGCAAAGATTTGTGTTCGTATATTTTGAACAACAAATACAAATAATTAAGCTCTTTCAAATGAAATGAGTTATGTACATTTTCATTAAAAAAATATTGTAGTACCTAATCGTGCTGCAAGCCCGTGTAAATGATGCAAGTCTAGCAAAACAGAGTGCCGAGACTGGTCGTTGTAGGCAGAACACACCAGCCAAGCCGCAGAATCCGCAAATAGACAGAGAAAATTCTGAGTAATCCGATCGGGAGAAGAGATAACGAGCTGCCTTGCTAAGTGTCATTCCCATTCCTTCCACCTTTAAACCCTGCTGGCCACTCGCCTGAAAGAAGTTTCGCCACTCGCCACTACCATGATTCAGCAGCACTGCATTGACGGGCGGAAAGTCCTGAAGTCTGAACCGAATTGTCTTGAAAACGACCTATTTAATGGTTTTAATGAGTGTTAGTTTGGCATTTTCGGACACAGCATTAATTTTTGGCAGCAATAGAAATGTTAGTTATTGTTTCTTCTTTGCTATGCCGTAGTTATTACCCTGGTCCACTGTGAATGAGCAGAGTGGGAAGCAATTTCCTAGAAACCTGCACTCATCGTCCTCTAAAATTTGACGCTTTTTTTTTAATTATTAGTTTGGCTTTCTGGGATGTTGTAAAGTTGTTTTCTAGACATACAATGCTAGCATAGTGACTTGAACGTGTCAAACCCTATTTGTATCTGTATCTAAGTTTTCTATAATGTATAGTGTATAATTTCTCCGAAGTCTGCACATTGGCCTTATGCAGAGGCGCAAATAAATATTATTCAATAACAGAAATATTTTACTTACGTAAACCAAATTTCATCAGAACAAAGCAGAAGGTTGTGTGTTCACATGCTCAAAACCTCGTACACATATTTTCAACGGGTATCGTATTATGAAGCCACGGATTAATGAAATTGATTATAAAATATCTCTACTATATTTAAAAAAAAATGAAAAAAATCAGGTATTCACAACAAAAGTAGCTTACCAAAGTAGTGTACGAAATTTCATTGAGATCGGCCAACAAAAATTTAACTAGTGCTCCACCTTAAGATAGTACGACCACAAAATCGATTTTTTTTTGTACGAATGGAAATTTTAAGGTTTTTAGTGAGGCAAACTGTGAATAACAATGTCGAAAACTTCCAATTTGCAAGCAGTTGGACCTTCCAGAAGTGGATGAAAATAACCTTGGAAATCAAGTCAAAATTTCAACATTAACTCTTTTCCATGCCCCAATCCCAACTTCCTTCCCATTTTCTTTGGTCGCAAGAGAGCTACTTACAGGAATAACACCAAACACACTAATTGTTTCATGCATCGGTCCTTTTATACACACACACTTGCCATAATAAAAAGTACTCATGCAGAAAGAAAATAAAAATAGCCAAAGATACCCAGTAATAAATAACTTTAAAAAATAAAAACATTTTATGGCAACAGTATTTTCTCAGAAGCTAGACTTATAGACAGTTGACGGTAAATTGAACACTTTTCTACTGTTAAGTTTCTTCTTTCAGTCCACCGTGTATCCTTACGACACATGTTGTAAACAATACAGTTACTATTGACCTAATGTTTAGTATGAAGGCGAAACTGACACGGCAAAGTTTCTGGAAATACAGAAAGAAAAAAAAATTAAATTAACATAACGCCCGGTTGACTCCAGTGCACATAAAACTAAGTAAACCTAAGTAGTTACCAATATATTATTTTAATAAGACTTTAAAACAAGGAACTACATATTTTGATTAGTTGCCGACATAACAGTAAATGTGTTTACGTTAGAATTCGTCCAGTNACCAAATTTCATCAGAACAAAGCAGAAGGTTGTGTGTTCACATGCTCAAAACCTCGTACACATATTTTCAACGGGTCTCGTATTATGAAGCCACGGATTAATGAAATTGATTATAAAATATCTCTACTAAATTTAAAAAAAAAATGAAAAAAATCAGGTATTCACAACAAAAGTAGCTTACCAAAGTAGTGTACAAAATTTCATTNAAAAAAAAAATGAAAAAAATCAGGTATTCACAACAAAAGTAGCTTACCAAAGTAGTGTACAAAATTTCATTGAGATCGGCCAACAAAAATTTAACTAGTGCTCCACCTTAAGATAGTACGACCACAAAATCGATTTTTTTTTTGTACGAATGGAAATTTTAAGGATTTTAGTGAGGCAAACTGTGAATAACAATGTCGAAAACTTCCAATTTGCAAGCCGTTGGACCTTCCAGAAGTGAATGAAAATAACCTTGGAAATCAAGTCAAAATTTCAACATTAACTCTTTTCCATGCCCCAATCCCAACTTCCTTCCCATTTCCTTTGGTCGCAAGAGAGCTACTTATAGGAATAACACCAAACACACTAAATGTTTCATGCATTGGTCCTTTTATACACACACACACTTGCCATAATAAAAAGTATTCATGCAGAAAGAAAATAAAAATAGCCAAAGATACCCAGTAATAAATAACTTTAAAAAATAAAAACATTTTATGGCAACAGTATTTTCTCAGAAGCTAGACTTATAGACGGTTGACGGTAAATTGAACACTTTTCTACTGTTAAGTTTCTTCTTTCAGTCTACCGTGTATCCTTACGACACATGTTGTAAACAATACAGTTACTATTGACCTAATGTTTAGTATGAAGGCGAAACTGACACGGCAAAGTTTCTGGAAATACAGAAAAAAAAAAAAAATTAACATAACGCCCGGTTGACTCCAGTGCACATAAAACTAAGTAAACCTAAGTAGTTACCAATATATTATTTTAATAAGACGTTAAAACAAGGAACTACATATTTTGATTAGTTGCCGACATAACAGTAAATGTGTTTACGTTAGAATTCGTCCAGTTAAATGCAGGGATTTCCTTTTATTTCAAGTATGATTTTGTAAGGTCTTAATCGTGAACTTGTGTCAGGAAAATAATAGACGTCTGTCACTGCACCTGTTCTTCTGCCGTCATGTTGGAGCAACGCGCACAGCCAAATAAACCTTTCTGGGGTAAAAAACACTAGTTGACAACATAGCCGAATGAGAACATCGTTACGTTACGCCAATGCGCGAAAAGTAATGTGCATACACGGCCACTCGTACCGCGATTTCCAGCCGCACAAGCCAACAAAATGGCATCACAGGCTAGCAACATTTCGGAAAGCCGGTTGCCAGTCAGCGGCAGGTAACTTAGCATACCAGCCCGCAGCCCAGCCAATAGGCAGTCTTCCGCAGCACTCAGCAGCCAATAAAACACAAGGCCCGTTCAAGAGCGTCGCACAGCCACTCAGCGAATGGGTGCGTTCACATCAGAGGAACCTGCCACGCTATTCTGTATAATTACCTACTCTGAGACCTCATCTTTAGTCTATACCACAGAGTAGACAAGTACACGGAGGCCAAATGGCATGGCATTTCCTTTTAAGTGGGTGTATCCATTCTCTGATTGGTTGCGCGAGGCTCTGGGAACGGACATTGTCTGATTAGCTACTGTGTGCTGCAGGAGACTGTCAATTGGCTGAGCTGCTAGCTGGCAAGTAGGTTACCAGTCGTTGATTGGCGAACGGCGTTCTGACATGTGGCTGACCAGTGATGCTGGGACGTAGCCGGGGAGCGGGGTTATCAATCTACCTTTGCCTATTAGATTGTCAAGAATTAGAAGACAACAAGTGCAGCATGTGATAAATGCTACACGCCGAACTGTGTTCGAATTAACAAGACCAAGACAGATCCAAGATGTTGAACAGGGTTGTACGAAAGTACCAGTGTCTACAGCGACCTCCTTCCAAGAGCAAGTTCTTTGGTGGTGAGTGAGAAGGACTGAAGATGGATCGCTTGATATATGCTTGGAAGAGGAAGAGGCCTAGCGGGGAGAAGAGGTACCACCCGAAGAGATCTCACAGGCAAGAGACCAGAGATGGGTTGCAGTCTATCCAGCACCTTTCTACAACATGGCAGAGTTGGGAACGCATCCGAAAACTGGAGGAAATGCCTATACTGGCAGCTGCTATAGCTGCAGTGATTCGACAAACGGATGAAAGCAACGGGATTTTGTTCCCCTATACCGAGCAACGTGACCGGACGCTCCGGGCTACTAACAATATCCCCAGGGATAAAATTGAACTTGAGAAGCTCCTTCAGGAGANCAAGAGCAAGTTCTTTGGTGGTGAGTGAGAAGGACTGAAGATGGATCGCTTGATCTATGCTTGGAAGAGGAAGAAGCCTAGCGGGGAGAAGAGGTACCACCCGAAGAGATCTCACAGGCAAGAGACCAGAGATGGGTTGCAGTCTATCCAGCACCTTTCTACAACATGGCAGAGTTGGGAACGCATCCGAAAACTGGAGGAAATGCCTATACTGGCAGCTGCTATAGCTGCAGTGATTCGACAAACGGATGAAAGCAACGGGATTTTGTTCCCCTATACCGAGCAACGTGACCGGACGCTCCGGGCTACTAACAATATCCCCAGGGATAAAATTGAACTTGAGAAGCTCCTTCAGGAGACCTTCAGAAGAAGAGGAGAAAATTTCAACCCGGTGGAAACCAGAAAAGAAGCAATCAAGACGTATGGGAGGCATACGTTTGATTATTCAAAGCCTTTTACCAAATACAAAGTGAGGTATTAAGCAGGCCATACAGAACAGAAAATAGAGCATGTACTCCTCCAACGGGACTAGGAGGTAGGGGAGGAGGTTATGGTAAACCTCGCCTGCCCCCACCCCCCTCCAAAGGCTTGGAACTAATGTGGGAGCTGAGAAAGGTGATCTTCTGAACCTCTTGGAACGACACCAGAAAGGAATAACACACACCAAGAACAGACTGGCTGAAAAGATGCCAAAAGAATAACAGCTCGGACGGAAAGCCAACCCCCCAGTGATATATCAAGAACGGAGCAGAAAGATCACAGGATGAGTGGTTTCATGCCTTACTCGTATCGAGTACAGTTGCGTGAGGGGAGGAAGGAGAGACCCACGTGGGGCGCTCACCGGAAGCACTAAAGAATTAGCATTAAAAATAAGTAATAAGCATTTGATCGTGATAAAAATATCAGCCGCACCAATGCCCGTGTTAACCTGCCTCCCTTCCCTTCAGTCTGTGCAGTCCCCCTCCCACGCCCTTGAGGAATTTNCGCACCAATGCCCGTGTTAACCTGCCTCCCTTCCCTTCAGTCTGTGCAGTCCCCCTCCCACGCCCTTGAGGAATTTCTGGCTACGCCACTGCGAGTGCTGCCATTTTGCTGGCGTGTGCGGCTGTATAAGCGGCTGTTTCACCACTTTATCACAGAGTGCTTAATAATACAGAGGTGAAATTGTGGCACGTTCCGCGAACTCCAGTAACACGCGCCAGAAAAAAGGCCTCACCGGCCAGCAATATAACGGAACGTCGCGACCTTCGCCAATCATCTCCGTGAGATTAACTAGTCAGACAGCAACCCGACCAACAGGTACAGTCTATTCGCGGTTTCTACTTACTTGTTGAACCAAACCTTTGTCAATTCACCTCATGAACGCCGCGCTTAGTCTTTTCCTAAATATATAATGTATCATAAGCTTTTTATGGTTCTGTTAACATAAAAGTACTGTATTTTTTGTTAAATTGTACTTTTACTTATATTGTGTCCATAAATTATAATATTCAATGTATAATTAATAAGAAAAAAACATACACACGGCGTGTTGGTAATGCCTAGTAAGAAATAGTTCCATTGCAAAATATTATAAAACTCAGTGCGCACTAATACGGTGCGCGTACCTTAAGCTTTGTTTGCGCGACGCGGACGAATAACCTGAAAGTATAACTTTAACAAGGATTCAGAAAAGTTAGAAGTAACCATGAATGGACTATAGTATTCCATAACGTGCAGTAGCCAATCAGAGCCAAGGTTCGTTTCCACGGCATCGCGCGGCCTATGAGGAACCGAGTTCGTTTACATCGAAGGACCTGCCACTTCATTCCGCTTCTGTACACTACCCTATTGCGTGTGTGAGATGGTGGCGACGCACGTCGGCCGGGCAGGCGGAGACAAAGAGGCAGCTAGCTGTCTTCCCACGCGGCGCGATGCGCCTGTGACCTTGAACCGCGGTTGACTTCCACGCCCTCCTGCTGTGTGGCGGGGTTGCTCGCGTGGGTGCGCGTCCGCGGGCTTCTCCAGCCACGCGCCACGCCACTTCAGAAGACCAAGCTGCTCTGTAGTTATACCCTAGGGATCAGGAACAGGAGGGAGAGTCTTTAGGATCAAGCTGTATAGACAAACAGACAACATGTAGCCCGCCCTGCTCATGGCCATTCGCTGTTCACGGTAAGGGGTGCCGTCTCTTTGAAGGAATTTTGCACGTCTGAGGCCTACAAAGGGTGGGAGTGCTAGGGACGACCGAGACATGCGCATCAACTCTCTCATCGCCTCTACGCGCAAAGCACTGAACTGGCGTGCAGTTTTGCCGTCGATAACGCGCCTCTCCGAGACTTTCAGCGGGAGACCCTACCGTTTTATGACGTAATAATAAAAATTAAGGTTTGATACACGTCCCTATTCCTTCTTTAATGTTTTGTACCGGAATGTTCATCCTTAAGAATGGCCGTTAAAACACCCGTCTGAAAAACGTATACAGACGCGTAACGTTTCTCAAATGCTGTGCGTAAGCAGACATTACTCGGGCACGTTGGACGGTTTTTAAATAAAACGTTTTGTGCTGGAGCTCTGCACACCGTTCGGCGGCCTGCCTAGACTGCCAATTTAACAGAACACTTTTAAATAAATCTTTGAAAATTTCCACTGCCCCTACCTGCACATATTTTAATGGGCAAACTGACTAGCATGCGCCCTATGCAACTGGTAACGACACAGGGAAAGTAGTTCCTCCTCTTCATTTCGGGGTTATTTCCCCCTAAGTGGTTACTAACTGTAATTCTCTGTTTCTTTCGGTTACGTTTCTGTGTAGTTTCTGCTACTTCCGTTTCAACAGAACACTATTATTTGTACACTGGCATGTCGACTTGCATTATTGTACCCTTGTTTGTAATTTTTTTTCCTATCTTGTCACTGTTTCTGTTATTTGAATAAAAAATGTACCAATCAATTATTTTCATTTCATTTAGGGATACTAAAATTATTTATTTTGTTTTCTGTTTTTTGTAATGCACACGAGCATATATGGTAGAAGAGTCTCCAGTTCGGTGCATGGGATGCGAGGTCAATAGACATGAATCTCAAAGTATAGTTAAACTGGCTATATATACGCACACACATATATATGAAGGTTTTAGTATAGGCTGACCNTTTTTTTCCTATCTTGTCACTGTTTCTGTTATTTGAATAAAAAATGTACCAATCAATTATTTTCATTTCATTTAGGGATACTAAAATTATTTATTTTGTTTTCTGTTTTTTGTAATGCACACGAGCATATATGGTAGAAGAGTCTCCAGTTCGGTGCATGGGATGCGAGGTCAATAGACATGAATCTCAAAGTATAGTTAAACAGGCTATATATACGCACACATATATATATGAAGGTTTTAGTATAGGCTGACCTACTCAGTTGCTATTCAGAATTTGAAGAGTGAACACTGGCTACAGAGAACGTGCTCTTCTTCGTCGATGGAAAGTATTCAGGAAAGTTATTTGTGTCGCTACTGCAAGAAGACCTTTTCTAAAAGCTGCCATGCCCGTCGGTCTACATGAGACTTGTTATCCTCAAAATATGAAGCATGTTATCTTATCAGGTGAAAAGTGTAAATCATATTTTCGAAGGTGTGATAAAGGCATTTTGCAACATGCACAGCTCTCCTTCCTTCACGTGTCAATCAGTATTTGCTGAGATTAAAGCATGATTTTGATGGGGAGATAACTGCGAAAGAAAAATTCGAATCGTCAACATCATTAAAAGACTTCGTACTCAACCATGAAAACAATGGCTGGATCAGTCACGTCTCCTAGACATCCATGCAACTACTATAACATGTCATTTGCATATGCCTGCCATGCGAAGAGACGTATAAAGCATAAATGCAAGTTGAATCCGTGTCGCACAGGCTATCGATGTAATAGGTGTCGATGTTTATTCGCTCTTACAGACAGTTTAAACACACATATGAAAAAGTGCAAAGACCTTGTTCCTCTACCTGCTAAGCAACACACCTGTGATGATCAGGTGCCTACTGTATCGAGTATTGGTACACCTACATCACCAACTTCCGACCTTAATGCGAACAATGTGCACAGTCCTTCACCAACGTGGAGGAAAGCGGTAAGATCTTTAATAAAAGTAACAACGCACGGCCAGGTTTATTGTTAAAGTGTTCATCATGATTTGAAGCTACAGTGAAAGCTCTATTATAAACTTTCAGTGGACTAAGGGGAAAAAAATTTAGGAAAGTGTAAAATCACGGGGTGTAATACAATGGTTTTACTGTATATGTGTCTGTGTGAAATGAAAAAAAACTTGCAGCTGCATGGCGGTGTAGTCAACTTGATACAATGCCTAGCTAACTTTATCTTTGCAGAATGCATAACATAGCTTAAATCCGACTGACGAGATATGAAGATATGGACATACATATATATCACGGGAAAATGGCAGAATCGTCTTTGTTGTTATTCAAATTTTGAAGAGTGAACATTATCTCGAGCGAAGATGGAAAATACTCTAGAAAACTATATGTACTGTTTCTGCAAGATATCATTTTCTAAAAGCTGCCACGCCCGTCGACATGAGACTGGTTGTTCTATGAAAATGAAGCCATCTACCTAAACATGTGAACAGTGCAAGTCTCAATTTGGACGACGTGATAACTTACAAAGACATCTTGCAACGTGTGATGAACTCTCTCATGTGCCAGCTAAGCAATTATTTATATTGTCTGCATCCAAAACATGTGAAGGTCTGGCACCTGCTGCATTGGGTACTGCTGCACTGTTATCATCGGCCGCATCATACCTGGGCGTGAACAATGCAAACAATTCTCCACAGGCATCAAGATATTCATGTTGCTACTGCGGCAAGACTTTTCGTAAAAGGTGCAGTGCACATTAACCTGAGAAAACGGGAAAATGTTTGAAGAAGACGAGGTGGCCTCTTTTAACTCGTTGCGGTTATAAGTGCGGTCGTAAGTTCGCATGTTATGCAGTGACAAATGTTCCAGACGAAGTGCGACGCGAAATACATCTCCATCAGGTAAATCTATGTCGTGAGTCGTCTGACAACAATAAAAAAAATTGTACATGTAAACCTCCTACACCTGTAAGTGTTGCAAGTTTACCAAATAAGAATGGATTNATTTGTACATGTAAACCTCCTACACCTGTAAGTGTTGCAAGTTTACCAAATGAGAATGGATTCATACTGAACGAATATGCTTTTCGTGGTCTTATGAAGACGCGTGTTTCATCTAATTCGTCAGGCANTCGCCTCTACGCGCAAAGCACTGAACTGGCGTGCAGTTTTGCCGTCGATAACGCGCCTCTCCGAGACTTTCAGCGGGAGACCCTACCGTTTTATGACGTAATAATAAAAATTAAGGTTTGATACACGTCCCTATTCCTTCTTTAATGTTTTGTACCGGAATGTTCATCCTTAAGAATAGCCGTGAAAACACCCGTCTGAAAAACGTATACAGACGCGTAACGTTTCTCAAATGCTGTGCGTAAGCAGACATTACTCGGGCACGTTGGACGGTTTTTTAATAAAACGTTTTGTGCTGGAGCTCTGCACACCGTTCGGCGGCCTGCCTAGACTGCCAATTTAACAGACCACTTTTAAATAAATCTTTGAAATTTTCCACTGCCCCTACCTGCACATATTTTAATGGGCAAACTGACTAGCATGCGCCCTATGCAACTGGTAACGACACAGGGAAAGTAGTTCCTCCTCTTCATTTCGGGGTTATTTCCCCCTAAGTGGTTACTAACTGTAATTCTGTTTCTTTCGGTTACGTTTCTGTGTATTTTCTGCTACTTCCGTTTCAACAGAACACTATTATTTGTACACTGGCATGTCGACTTGCATTATTGTACCCTTGTNTTTTCTGCTACTTCCGTTTCAACAGAACACTATTATTTGTACACTGGCATGTCGACTTGCATTATTGTACCCTTGTTTGTAATTTTTTTTCCTATCTTGTCACTGTTTCTGTTATTTGAATAAAAAATGTACCAATCAATTATTTTCATTTCATTTAGGGATACTAAAATTATTTATTTTGTTTTCTGTTTTTTGTAATGCACACGAGCATATATGGTAGAAGAGTCTCCAGTTCGGTGCATGGGATGCGAGGTCAATAGACATGAATCTCAAAGTATAGTTAAACNTATATGGTAGAAGAGTCTCCAGTTCGGTGCATGGGATGCGAGGTCAATAGACATGAATCTCAAAGTATAGTTAAACTGGCTATATATACGCACACACATATATATGAAGGTTTTAGTATAGGCTGACCGACTCAGTTGCTATTCAGAATTTGAAGAGTGAACACTGGCTACAGAGAACGTGCTCTTCTTCGTCGATGGAAAGTANGACTCAGTTGCTATTCAGAATTTGAAGAGTGAACACTGGCTACAGAGAACGTGCTCTTCTTCGTCGATGGAAAGTATTCAGGAAAGTTATTTGTGTCGCTACTGCAAGAAGACCTTTTCTAAAAGCTGCCATGCCCGTCGGTCTACATGAGACTTGTTATCCTCAAAATATGAAGCATGTTATCTTATCAGGTGAAAAGTGTAAATCATATTTTCGAAGGTGTGATAAAGGCATTTTGCAANAAATATGAAGCATGTTATCTTATCAGGTGAAAAGTGTAAATCATATTTTCGAAGGTGTGATAAAGGCATTTTGCAATATGCACAGCTCTCCTTCCTTCACGTGTCAATCAGTATTTGCTGAGATTAAAACATGCTTTTGATGGGGAGATACCTGCGAAAGAAAAATTCGAATCGTCAACATCATTAAAGACTTCGTACTCAACCATGAAAACAATGGCTGGATCAGTCACATCTCCTAGACATCCATGCAACTACTATAACATGTCATTTGCATATGCCTGCCATGCGAAGAGACGTATAAAGCATAAATGCAAGTTGAATCCGTGTCGCACAGGCTATCGATGTAATAGGTGTCGATGTTTATTCACTCTTACAGACAGTTTAAACATACATATGAAAAAGTGCAAAGACCTTGTTCCTCTACCTGCTAAGCAACACACCTGTGATGATCAGGTGCCTACTGTATCGAGTATTGGTACACCTACATCACCAACTTCCGACCTTAATGCGAACAATGTGCACAGTCCTTCACCAACGTGGAGGAAAGCGGTAAGATCTTTAATAAAAGTAGCAACGCACGGTCAGGTTTATTGTTAAAGTGTTCATCATGATTTGAAGCTACAGTGAAAGCTCTATTATAAACTTTCAGTGGATTAAGGGAAAAAAATTTAGGAAAGTGTAAAATCAGGGGGTGTAATACAATGGTTTTACTATATATGTGTCTGTGTGAAATGAAAAAAAAACTTGCAGCTGCATGGCGGTGTAGTAAACTTGATACAATGCCTAGCTAACTTTATCTTTGCAGAATGCATAACATAGCTTAAATCCGACTGACGAGATATGAAGATATGGGCATACATATATTATATATATATATTATATATATATATATATATCACGGGAAAATGGCAGAATCGTCTTTGTTGTTATTCAAATTTTGAAGAGTGAACATTATCTCGAGCGNTATATATATATTATATATATATATATATATCACGGGAAAATGGCAGAATCGTCTTTGTTGTTATTCAAATTTTGAAGAGTGAACATTATCTCGAGCGAAGTTGGAAAATACTCTAGAAAACTATATGTACTGTTTCTGCAAGATGTCATTTTCTAAAAGCTGCCACGCCCGTCGACATGAGACTGGTTGTTCTATGAAAATGAAGCCATCTACCTAAACANCTATATGTACTGTTTCTGCAAGATGTCATTTTCTAAAAGCTGCCACGCCCGTCGACATGAGACTGGTTGTTCTATGAAAATGAAGCCATCTACCTAAACATGTGAACAGTGCACGTCTCAATTTGGACGACGTGATAACTTACAAAGACATCTTGCAACGTGTGATGAACTCTCTCATGTGCCAGCTAAGCAATTTTGTATATTGTCTGCATCCAAAACATGTGAAGGTCTGGCACCTGCTGCATTGGGTACTGCTGCACTGTTATCATCGGCCGCATCATACCTGGGCGTGAACAATGCAAACAATTCTCCACAGGCATCAAGATATTCATGTTGCTACTGCGGCAAGACTTTTCGTAAAAGTTGCAGTGCACATTAACCTGAGAAAACGGGAAAATGTTTGAAGAAGACGAGATGGCCTCTTTTAACTCGTTGCGGTTATAAGTGCGGTCGTAAGTTCGCATGTTATGCAGTGACAAATGTTCCAGACGAAGTGCGACGCGAAATACATCTCCATCAGGTAAATCTATGTCGTGAGTCGTCTGACAACAATAAAAAAAATTGTACATGTAAACCTCCTACACCTGTAAGTGTTGCAAGTTTACCAAATGAGAATGGATTCATACTGAACGAATATGCTTTTCGTGGTCTTATGAAGACGCGTGTTTCATCTAATTCGTCAGGCATGGCGAAATATATTTGTACATATTTTAAGCATATGAAGCAGAATATTATAGATCAACTTACATATGAGATGGAAAAAGAAGGCCCTGTAAAATATAAGATATGGTTGAAATGTAAATATTCAAAACCAGAGCCACATGAAAATGATTATAGTGAGAAAGTCTTCAAGACCTGGAATGTGCCTCTGTATAACACGAACAAAATATAAGACAATATTGAAGCTAGTAAATAGAAGATTTGCCACGAGGAAAAAGAATACATGGGAAAGTGTTCCAGTTGCACATTATATACGATATATCAGTTACAGTTGAGAACAAATTCACTTAGGCCACTTGGCAAATAGGGGCATACTGATTTCCCTCTACCTTACTACAGAGAATGACAACATAGTTTCGTCTTCGACCAGCGAATAAAGGTGTACATTACTGCAACCGCATAAATTCACATAGTTGTTAAAATGACATGTGCGGCACCGGTACTGTGTGAAGGCAGCAGTGAGAAGTCAGTACTGTGTAGTAGTACAAGTGGTTGAGTTCACATATGCTTGAAGATGATGAAAACCACCGAGGGTGTGCAATCGAGTATGTCCTGACGACTACATGCAAAACTTCACCGAGTGTTCAACAATTATGTGGAAAACAATGCAGTTGCTGTGGCAAGGCCTTCAGTAAAAGTTGCAATGCACGTCGGCATGAACAGAGCGAATGTTCAAAGAAACCGACCTCCAGAATACTAACATGTGATATGTGTGGTGCGCCATTTGGTAGATGTGATTATCAAAATACACACACTGGTACATGTAAAGGTAACGCACCTTTGCTTGGCACGAGACAGCATGCATTGAACTTACTGTCGCAAGACAATGCTATGGCTAGCCTTCCTGTCAGCGAAGAGATAAATTTGGTTATTGATGAACTCAGAGCTAGAGGCTTTATTGAATGACATATTATGTATGTGTGTGTGATTTGGTTAAAAATAGGAATAAATACAAAAAATAAAAAATATTAAAGAATAATTTATTTTATTCTTTTATTTCCTATCGTCTAAGAAATGTACCTAATACTATGTGTTTATAAATGTCTGGTAGGCTGCAAATGAATGTCTTGCTACATACTTCCACTAACTTCCCGATGAACAACAAATATTGTCTTTGCACTTCTTGCTATGTCTATTCAGACTATCACTGCGGGCGAACATACAATACTCCTTTAATATTGTCGTGATGTAAAGAGCGAATCTCCAGAGTCCCTTGCTGTTGACGATGCAGTCAGTGTTACAGACGGTAAGTCTTCAACCAATGATTCCGCCTTCATATTGCAACAGCGTGCGATCGCGGTAGATGAATGTAGACGTGACGATCTGCTTTCCACCACGCTCGACGACGAAGTGGGAGTCACTTCTTTTTTACATGATGCATGCTTTTATACGATTATCACTACATGACGGTTCGTGTTGTCCGTCTCGGGTTGTCACAGTGTGACCTGCTTGTTACCTACTTATAAATGACTGACAGGCTGCAAGTATTTGTGATGAACATACATTGAGTACGGTCATGTACGAAAATATTTTGTTGGAGATATAGTTCATTGCGATTTTGCATGATGTGCTCGATACTTAAATATGTAGATACATAACACACAGAACTCATTTAATTGCGTATCCTGATGTATTTTTTCCTGTGAAATGATTAAACTCTCTAGGGTATTGAACCTGCCATATCTTATTTTCAAGGATGTTGCACTGTCTCCAGTGCCGTCAGGGTACACGAGTAATTTCCTATAAAATTTCAATAGCATATGCAAAGAATAAGTGTTTTGTCAAGGGTGGCATAATTACAATACTTGTAAGTGCCGAATTGCTTTCTTGGTCGGTAATGCATACNGTCATTTAATTGCGTATCCTGATGTATTTTTTCCTGTGAAATGATTAAACTCTCTAGGGGATTGAACCTGCCATATCTTATTTTCAAGGATGTTGCACTGTCTCCAGTGCCGTCAGGGTACACGAGTAATTTCCTATAAAATTTCAATAGCATATGCAAAGAGTAAGTGTTTTGTCAAGGGTGGCATAATTACAATACTTGTAAGTGCCGAATTGCTTTCTTGGTCGGTAATGCATACCATACATGGAAAGGCAGGACGGTCATTGTGGTCTGTGCTTCCGTTGAGTTCACATCAATAGCTACGAGATGTACTCGCGGCCTCCAGCTACATCAGTTTTTTTTTTTTTTTTTTCAGTTAAGGTAAATCTCTTCTTTTTATATTTTGGATCTTCTAAAAGCAGACTACATAAATAATTGAAATATATGTGTGTGTGTGTGTGTATGTGTGTGTGTGAGTGTGTGTTTTGCGATATCTTCCCACTCGTCGGTACAAAGTTTGTACATTTAATGACATTTCTATATGAATAAAAACTT
Source organism: Clitarchus hookeri (assembly GCA_002778355.1). Classification (NCBI taxonomy): domain Eukaryota; kingdom Metazoa; phylum Arthropoda; class Insecta; order Phasmatodea; family Phasmatidae; genus Clitarchus; species Clitarchus hookeri. Next base: position 472,157 of record NQII01000956.1, on the reverse strand, counting down.
TGTGGCAAGCGATTCATGGGTAATTCGTTTCGTAATGTGCTTACAGTTCTAGCACTATAAATTTTACGTATGCAAAATAAGTACATGTACTATTTGCTTTTATAAATTTTTTTGTATCCGTTTGCCTCAGCGCGTCGCGGTGACGTTTCTCTTGTGTGGCTAATGGTTTTAATGTACGTTGTTCTGTGTCAAGCAAAGGAACACAGTTTTTACGAGATTGCTTAAGTGTATGGTATTTGACGCATTTTACTCATTTTTGGGGTTGGCTCTTATGATCATTAGTTCTTTCTCATGTTGTGATAGCAACACTGTCACTATTATAGGCAGTGACACCGTCAGGTATTTTTATATATATATTATGACTCATTATGGTGTCATGCTCGTGAAGTACTTGCGTATATGCCAGTTCTTTATTGTTTGTTTTGTGACTGATTTTTCATGTACAGTAAGGTTTCACATACTGAAGAGTTAAAAAAAAACTGGTATAGGCGTACGTATGCAAATAACAGAGGTATGGAACCAATCAGAGTAACGCGATGCGGTCGGTAGCTAGATCGGTTACTGCTGCTACAATGCCAGGTTATCAAGATTTAAGTGATTTTGAACGTGGTGTTATAATCGGCGCACGAGAGATGGGACATAGCATCTCCGAGGTAGCGATAACATTTAGATGTTCGCGTACGACCATTTCACGAGTGTACCGTGAATATCGAGAATCCAGTAAAACATCACATCTTCGACATCGCTGCGACCGGAAAAAGATCGGGACAAACGACGACTGACGAGAATCATTAAACGTGACAGAAGTGCAACCCTTTCTCAAATTGGCGCAGATTGGATTTTTGGACTTCCCTGCAGGATTCATGATGTGAATTGCCTCCTGCATTCCTTCAGACATTAGTCGAGTCCATGCCACGTCGTCTTGCGGCACTTCTGCGTGCTCGGGGGAGCCCTACACGATATTAGGCAGGTGTACAAGTTTTTTTGGCTCTTGAGTGTATATTTTACACTCGGTTTCCCCGATCCTCGCGTTAGACAGACGGTGTTTATTTATATTAACGCGTACGTGNGTAAGTGTTTTGTCAAGGGTGGCATAATTACAATACTTGTAAGTGCCGAATTGCTTTCTTGGTCGGTAATGCATACCATACATGGAAAGGCAGGACGGTCATTGTGGTCTGTGCTTCCGTTGAGTTCACATCAATAGCTACGAGATGTACTCGCGGCCTCCAGCTACATCAGTTTTTTTTTTTTTTTTTTCAGTTAAGGTAAATCTCTTCTTTTTATATTTTGGATCTTCTAAAAGCAGACTACATAAATAATTGAAATATATGTGTGTGTGTGTGTGTATGTGTGTGTGTGAGTGTGTGTTTTGCGATATCTTCCCACTCGTCGGTACAAAGTTTGTACATTTAATGACATTTCTATATGAATAAAAACTTTGTGGCAAGCGATTCATGGGTAATTCGTTTCGTAATGTGCTTACAGTTCTAGCACTATAAATTTTACGTATGCAAAATAAGTACATGTACTATTTGCTTTTATAAATTTTTTTGTATCCGTTTGCCTCAGCGCGTCGCGGTGACGTTTCTCTTGTGTGGCTAATGGTTTTAATGTACGTTGTTCTGTGTCAAGCAAAGGAACACAGTTTTTACGAGATTGCTTAAGTGTATGGTANCTAATGGTTTTAATGTACGTTGTTCTGTGTCAAGCAAAGGAACACAGTTTTTACGAGATTGCTTAAGTGTATGGTACTTGACGCATTTTACTCATTTTTGGGGTTGGCTCTTATGATCATTCGTTCTTTCTCATGTTGTGATAGCAACACTGTCACTATTATAGGCAGTGACACCATCAGGTATTTTTGTATATATATTGTGACTCGTTATGGTGTCATGCTCGTGAAGTACTTGCGTATATGCCAGTTCTTTATTGTTTGTTTTGTGACTGATTTGTCATGTACAGTGAGGTTTCACACACTGAAGAGTAAAAAAAAAACTGGTATAGGCGTACGTATGCAAATAACAGAGGTATGGAACCAATCAGAGTAACGCGATGCGGTCGGCAGCTAGATCGGTTACTGCTGCTACAATGCCAGGTTATCAAGATTTAAGTGAGTTTGAACGTGGTGTTATAATCGGCGCACCAGAGATGAGACATAGCACCTCCGAGGTAGCGATAACATTTAGATGTTCGCGTACGACCATTTCACGAGTGTACCGTGAATATCGGGAATCCAGTAAAACATCACATCTTCGACATCGCTGCGACCGGAAAAAGATCGTGAAAGATCGGGACAAACGACGACTGACAAGAATCATTAAACGTGACAGAAGTGCAACCCTTTCTCAAATTGGCGCAGATTGGATTTTTGGACTTCCCTGCAGGATTCATGATGTGAATTGCCTCCTGCATTCCTTCAGACATTAGTCGAGTCCATGCCACGTCGTCTTGCGGCACTTCTGCGTGCTCGGGGGAGCCCTACACGATATTAGACAGGTGTACAAGTTTTTTTGGCTCTTCAGTGTATATTTTACACTCGGTTTCCCCGATCCTCGCGTTAGACAGACGGTGTTTATTTATATTAACGCGTACGTGTTTTAATGTAACCTGCGACTACGTATGTCTTGTTATCGGTGCAATTGTATATCCCCTTTATTATTCAATATATGGCATTACATGCTAGCAATAACTCGGGCCGCCGGCGCTTGTGTCGGACTGGCGATGTTCGTTGATATTACTATATGTGTATTTTACCGTTACCCACGTCTATTTACATCATGCACGCAGCGCATTTGTATATATCTTANGATATTACTATATGTGTATTTTACCGTTACCCACGTCTATTTACATCATGCACGCAGCGCATTTGTATATATCTTATTTTTTCGCATATAGTTGTTTGTTGAATGTTACCCACGCTAACGTTTTTTATGTATATATTTACGTATGTATATATATACACACACATACAGCCTGGATGTCGGTGGTTGAAGGGAGGCTAGGTGTCGCTGAGCGGGATCCGAGTTGGTAGACACCTGCGGTAGCAGACGACAAGGGCGGCGGTGGACGATTGTCGAGTGCGTGCAGACCGATGCGTAGGTGTGTGCTATTTCAGATCCTACACTCCTACATGAAACGGTAACTTTGCAACCCAATTGTATGTATACCTATATTTTCTTTACATGAGTGGACGGTTGTTACATGTTCCCGAACTTCAAAGGTTTGGAAATGCTGACCAACTANCCTATATTTTCTTTACATGAGTGGACGGTTGTTACATGTTCCCGAACTTCAAAGGTTTGGAAATGCTGACCAACTATGCTTATAACAGGGGCTTAAGGCGTACTTGTACTTATCTCCTTGATTGCAGTCGGAAGTGATGTCTGTGATATGAATTTGGTGGTCGTAGCTTCAGTGGGTGGGAAATGTGTGGCNCCTTGATTGCAGTCGGAAGTGATGTCTGTGATATGAATTTGGTGGTCGTAGCTTCAGTGGGTGGGAAATGTGTGGCAACTATGCTTATAAGAGGGCTTAAAGTGTACTTGTCCCAAACACCCTGTTTGTCATCCGAGTTGATGTCGATGGTATGAATTTTCTGACTATAGCTTCTGTGGGTGGTAAATGGCAGCCAACTATGCTCATACGAAGGGCTATGGTGTATTTGACCCTGGGGTCCTTTTCGTCGCCGGAAGCAAAATAAATAATTACAGTTTACAAATAATTACCTAACACTTTTAATCCAACGTTAAAGACATGGAACTACTTTCCCTCCATCGTTACCAACTCTACTGGACGCGTACCAGTCAGTGTGCCTGTTAAAATATAATGCATGCAGGGGCAGTTGGAGTTTGTCAAAAATTGGTTTCAAAAGTGCCCAATTAACCGTGAACAGCCTATATATACTATATTGTTTATGTTACGATTGGACCACGGTGGTTTCGACACAACTCTTTAGCCAGTTATAAATGGGAAGAAATAATGTGACCGTATCACGTCTAACCAAGATGAATATAAACATAGGCTCTCAATACACAGCAGCAGGCAATGAATAAACAGTTGTCGTCCAATATACTATAAAGGACCGAGAAACTTGGGCTTCTGCCAAACGAATGTGCGAAATTGACGTACCTCTAAAATATGATCTATCACCCAGTAGCCTCAAAAAGTTTTGTGTAAAACACGCTTGCATTTTCAGCTCCAAAGTAATGCTGAAATAAACAGGAAAGCTGTATTCTTGGATCTTAGACGGAAGTACATTGATAATACTGCCAGTAGTGTATTTTAAGTTCTTGCTATTGATTTCTAACTATATGGAGCTTTTTTTACTACAAAGTGAAGAGTAAATAAAATTAAAATTACTCCCTGTCCTTTGTACGATTACAAACCAGCATCAGGACAGCCACACAGTATTTCTACGAGTGATACTATTGTCAGCTGCTCCTGGCGTATAGTGCATTCATGGTTACTTCCAACTGTTTTGAAGCCCTGCTAAAGTTCTTATTTCAAACTATTCCTCCGCCTCTTGCAAACAAACCTTAACTAAGTCTAAAATATTACACCAAAGGGACAACAGCCTACCGCATTCGTGCGCACTCACTTGAATAATANAACCTTAACTAAGTCTAAAATATTACACCAAAGGGACAACAGCCTACCGCATTCGTGCGCACTCACTTGAATAATACTTTGCATGAGAATTATTCCTTACTGGGCATTATAAACAAACCGACATTCTCTCCGTTTTATTCATAATAATTATAAATGAAGTATTATAATTTTTAGATAAAATTGAAATAAAATTTTAATTATCTAAAAATAAGATTATTTTATGTTAACATACGTATAAAAGGCTCGTGATTCATGACANAACCTTAACTAAGTCTAAAATATTACACCAAAGGGACAACAGCCTACCGCATTCGTGCGCACTCACTTGAATAATATTTTGCATGAGAATTATTCCTTACTGGGCATTATAAACAAACCGACATTCTCTCCGTTTTATTCATAATAATTATAAATGAAGTATTATAATTTTTAGATAAAATTTAAATAAAATTTTAATTATCTAAAAATAAGATTATTTTATGTTAACATACGTATAAAAGGCTCGTGATTCATGACATAAATAGAAAACAACCAAACACACCATATATGGTATGATTTTTCAATAGTTTAATTCAAAAAGTGTGAAAATACCGGGAATAGACTGTATCAGTTTTATAATAGGTGTGGCTACTTCTTTGACCAACATAAATTCTTCTCACTGTTTGTAACATCACAGGCTTTATTAAATTTACAAATATTCATTAGAGCAAAAGATTTTTTTTTGCAACGCCCGAAATAAAACATGTGTGTCCCAGTTGCGGGGCTTCAAACACTTAATAACGCAGTTCACGCGCCTAGTCGGCTAGGACGTCAGTCCGAAGGCCGACCTTCACGAAAGGCCATCCTTCACGAGTGTCATTTTAGTTAGCGTCTTGTGCCAGGGGCGTTAATTAGCGACGCATACGCCAGATAAAAACACTCGCCGATGTGGTCACACATTCCTCACATACAATGGAATCTTTTATGAACGTTACCAACAAAGCACGAAGCTGCTCAAAAGTTGAAACCCAGTATTTCGGCGAGGTCATATCTTACGATATTAGCTATACTTCACCGTTCTTTGTATACTCTAGCAACTGTTGTAAGGTCATTAACTGCTCCTGTAATAATTTTTCTTATTTTTTCACTGTAAACCAGATTGTAGCTGGCTTGCTTGGTGTTCTATTATTAGCTTGAGAGTCCTCCGAAATGTCCAAAGCAACTCGCGACCCAATCACAAAAGTAACAAAAGAAAGTAAAGTGCTTGAAGATCGCCGTTCGCATAAAGGTTGTTGGACCCCAAAAAACTAAATCATTTTATTTCTGTACCAAACATTGTTCGACTTGTACACATTATATGTAATGACATTTTCCTAGAATAAAAATTATTTTTACACTTAATATTTTTTGAATCATTTGATGTCAAATTCTAATTTTTTTTTCTGTTTTTCAGCAGCCATAATAACAAATACTAACTAAGTCGTACAAATGAAAAAATTTACGAAGTAAATTAATGCCATGGGCTACCGTGTGACATACATGTAATGACCAATTAACAGTTCATACATAAAAAAAAGTTTTAAATATGCAACAATTTCTTTATATTTAACAATTATTTTCATATATATAACTTGTTATTTGGTGATGACATATATGTCACGCATTAGCCCATGGCATTAGTTTACTTTGTAATTTTTTTCATCTGTACAATTTTGTCAGTATTTGTTATTATGGCTGCAACAAAACAGAAAAAAATTTAATTTGACATCAAATTATTCAAAAAACATAAGTGTAATTTTTTTTTATTCGAGGAAATGTCATCACATATGTGTACAAGTTGAACAATGTTTGGTGTAAAAATAAAATTATTAATTTTTTGGGGTCCAACACTCATTAGGAATTTGAATTAATGCCGCAGGCCTCGAGGTCACACTGCGTAATAAAACGCATACAAAAATGTACCAGAAATAAAGCTGCCACAGTTCGTTCAAAGTTAATCACACACTTTTGAGAGCCCCGCTAGGTTTCTTCTGTGTGTCCGTCCATTCGATCCTTGTAAAAATCAACATTTTAAACGAGCTGTTGATATTATGCCAATTTCAATTACTATTAAAATGAACACTAAATTAAGAAACAACCTTTACCAATTCGTTGCCATTATTATTGTAAACTTGCCAGCGTTATGGTCGACTTTTAAATACGAGCAATTTACGAGGAATTTTTCGTTACACAATGTTTTTTGAGCTGTGAACCAGCTACGGTTTGGAAACGCCACTGTTGCTGAGAAATGCAACCAGTGCACCAAGTTTTTTTTTTTTAACTGTTCCTTATTTGTGCAATTCGAATTACGCACGTGCTGCTAAGCCGCTATGTTTGCGGTCCTTTGTTTAAAATTTAGGCATGAATTCCTCGAAAATTGCTGAAATTAGGACAATAAAGCGCACATTTACAGTATTTCCTTTCACTATGAACCTGCTGCAAAATATATGTCGGTCGAATTCGTGCTCATTCTCTATATTAAGTCAACGATGATCGCATTCCAAGTTCTGCCATGACTGGAATTTTGCTCTAAATAGGGCAAATGTCCCACATACGTGACCACTGAATGAACTGTACGAGCGCGCACAAGAAGGAAATGGCATCCAGGACACTTACACGATCGCACGAGCGACTAGGTCACAATAACTATTTCGCTTCTCCAGAGCTCGTCATTGAAAAAGTAGCCAAGAATATGCAGAACATGACAGAGGGAGATAGATGGGGGGGGGAAGGTGGCAGCGTCCACCTTCTACATTTTAGCCAGAAGGGACATCGCATCCTGGGTTGACAGTGGTCGGTCACTACTTCAGTTTGTAATAAGTATTTGTGACTTGGAGCTGTTAATTTATAGGTATTTAGTAACCCAACACATAAATTGTTGCAGTATAAATTATTACATTTAAATTTCAACAACATAGGGAAAGATAATGATACGATTAAAATGAGCAAGTGTGTGATCACAGGAAGTGTGATTTACCCCCCACCCACCCACCACCAGCCCATTCATAACGAAACAATAACCTTTGGATTATCAATGTAACTAATTGAACCTAACCTATCATTCATTACCTGTGAGTTTCTGATTAAAGCACAGGGTTCGACGTAATCCTAAAAAACTGACGGAAGAGTCGAACGCGGTGCTTCTTGAAGCTAGTGTGCACGAACATTACCCCGCGAGTAGCCACATCGTTGTCGCTACCTAGACGCTCATCCAGGTCGTTAGTCACCTGATGATGCACGCAGGATGCGTAGGAACGCATTCAAGGGTATACTGTGCGTGACGATATGTTTATGACTGGCCGCTGTCCGGCAAGACGGCGAGCGGGCCGGACGATACGTGGCGGAAATGACGGCGGGTTCTCGGAATGCTTCGACTGCCCACTGTCGGTGTAGCTCCCCCTCCTAGACAAAGCCACTTAGCTCGCCACGCGCGAGTACAACAGGCAGCAGGCGCGAGAACACCATTTCACGCAAGAAACGAAACCACTCCTCACGACCGCCATTCAACTGCCCGCGTAGAAAAAAATTCCCACAATTTCCCGGAGCACTTTTTTCTCACGTTGTCGTGACTCTATAGATGAATTACGGTCCGGCCAGAATTGTAGGCAATCTGGTCCGATTTCCGGTCGAGATCGATTTTTGATTGCTTCGATTTAAACGTGCCGCTGTAATGCGTCGTTGAAGTAACGAGAATCGACAGCTTACAACTACCAAAATAAGATTTAATTGAAACTTTTTTTTTTATATTATCATTATAGAAATAAAAGTATGGGGTTTGTTTTCGTGCATGAGTGTACGTTTAAGCGGCGCGGGAAAGTGGCTGAACCTGTTCGCACGAAATTTTGTGAATATTATAGTATTTTCTGATGTAGCGAAAATATAGTTCCGTCTACAGTTAGAATTGTACGCCAATGTCGAGTGGTGCACGTGACCCTCTGACGTCACGACTGGCGTCCTAACTGTCGTAAGTCCCAAAAGTTCATTTATCAAAACTGCCGCTTTGTCCGCGGACATGTCCCAAGATGATAAAACGCATGAGGCAAGGTTCCCGCACGTAAACTATAGCTATAAAAAAAAAACTAAGACGGCACCAAAGCAGGGTCGTATTCCGTCACCTCTGCGAGGCGCGAAATGAAACAAGTCGTTCCATTGCCTGCATAAGGCGCATCTGTGTACATCATACGTCACTATACTTCCGGTCAATCTCGCGGATCAATTGCACCAAGGTTTATTCTACTCAGGTTAGGAACAAAACATGATTTCTTGTTATGGGAGTGGAGAGTTTGGCATACGGAAAATTTCCGCCGCTAGGTGAGCAGTGCTAAAAGTAACTTTTAATTGAAATTTTAAACGACGTGAATTATATAAGAGAATGTTTTTACTTAGTTATCAAGTTATTTTATGTTTGATTCATGATAATTGCAATTATCCTATTATTTATCGTACAAAATATAGAAAATCTGGTATATTGCCGACACTAGCGCTTACCTAGTGGCGAAAATTTTTGGTTGCCAACCTGTGGTAGAAGACACCTTTACTGCACGTGATCTTGATCGTGCGCTGACGTCACTTTGGCGAGAATAACTGACAGGAAAGTGCTGCAAGTTATGTTAGAAAACTTCGAGACGATGCCTTTACTTAGTATAGACGTGTGCCTAGAAGATGTATTTGTGGGGTTTTCAATATGTGGCTAAGCTGCGAATATTCGTACAACTCAAATTAAAATATTTAAGTAAGCAAAGTAAGGTTAAGGTGTACGGAGTTTGTTTACATGCTGTGCAATTTCCATATTTATTTTCAATCAATGGCGAAACAGGCATACGGTAGTTGTTCCGTTGCTCTGTGCACTCAAGAATGCATTTAATAACGGAAATAAAACCGTACGATTCTTCTAGCAGCTGCGTTAGATGCAGTCAATGCAACACGGTCTAGAAGGAAAAGTTCATAATATGATAAACACTACAAGCTAGACCAATCTGATATGTTATTTGTTACCTGAAATCTACATAAGAATGGCAGTAACTAATATCTACATTTCGGGCATTGAAGCGACAAACATGTACAGTAGGCCTTTTTGTTGCAATCGCATGATCCAGAATGAGCGCTAAAGGCAAACCAACTGGCTAGATGGAGAAACGAGGTGAAACGGAATATGGAACATGGAATATGGAGAACTATGACAGGAAAGACTACGGCTGAGTATAAACTCATCAGCTAAGGGCTCTTACTGGCTTCGTGCTCCGGAAAAGTGCATAAGGTCCTGACGTCACCCTGCCGCTGTACAAATTCACAGTATGGGCACGAATGCGCCCCAGAATGTCCATTTTATTCAAGGGGAGGCACTCGTTTAACATTTCCAGTAGTCACGGTGTCCCAACACACGAGGAGCTACACAGGAAATGGTTTCTAACGACCTGCACAGTATACGGCATAAAACAGTGACCATGGGAAACATCATTTGTTGTATTCCGCTGCCTCATAAACAACTGCTGCTAACATCAAGTATAAACACATTTTCATTGGTCCCGATATTACAGGGTTATACTGATTCCAGNACAGGAAATGGTTTCTAACGACCTGCACAGTATACGGCATAAAACAGTGACCATGGGAAACATCATTTGTTGTATTCCGCTGCCTTATAAACAACTGCTGCTAACATCAAGTATAAACACATTTTCATTGGTCCCGATATTACAGGGTTATACTGATTCCAGTACATTTACAACCAAAAAGTGTTTTCGTTGCAAAGCCTAAAATTATATATTTGTCTGTGACTGATATATATTAGAAAAACCTTAAAGGACAGTGTTAACAGCTCAAACTTTTGCCGCTAACTCCAGCTACATACGCCAGCAAAACGGCTGCACTGGCTGGCACCCATGTCAGATCGCAGTTCACCAAACAACGCCTGGTAACTTACTTGCCAGCGGACAGCGTAGCCAATAAGAAATGTTTAGCAACACGCAATAGCTATAGACGTGCAAAATGCGCGTTATATTTCGGTAACATGATAGACCCCACTGCCTTACGAACAAGTGATCACAATTCGTGGTTTCATTGGCCGCTGCATTATAATTAACTCACGTATATGCGTGATCTCCTCAAAAGAGATTGGCCACTCCACAGCTGAACTTATATATTATTGTCTCAAAGAGTTCTAAGAGGTGTGCCAAACAAAATTTTGGCCAATAGCTGAAGATGGCCAAACGCACAGTAACTTGGAGTTCAGCCTGTCCTTAAATAATAACACTAATTTTGCAGTTCTCACGCAATAGCTGAGTTCAGAGATTTTGGCCACTCTTAACAACGAGGTCTTGAGAGCCGATGAGGGTGAAGTGAGGTGAGGATGGAGCAGCGCCGGAATGAAAGGGCGGGGAAAACGGGAGATCCCCGAGAAAACCCACTCACCGGTGGCATCGTCCCGCACGATTCCCACTTGCTAAAATCTGGGAGTGACCCGACCGGGAATTGAACCCGGTTCGCCTTGGTGGGAGGCGAGCAGGCTAACCGCTCAGTCACCACGGCCCCTCTAGCAAAAGCTAGGGACATGCAAACTTCGCGTTATTATTTGGTATCAGGCTAAAGTTCACATTACTCTATATACGCGTGCCGACGTCCTTTTCCCATTGGCAATAGCATATATGTGAAGTCACTCCCTTTCTGTGTGAACTGCATGTGATTGGGGCACACAATTTTGAAGTGTTGATTTATTGGCTCAGAGTTACCCAGTATGTGTCAGATAAAACATAGTGTAATGACAAACTTATAGCAAAGGTATATGTGTTTGAAGTTTAACGTGTCCCCAAATAATAACGTGAATTTTGCATGTCTTTAGCAATAGCCAATAAGACACAATGTCACAAGGTTCGCGTAATCAATCAACGAATGGGTACGCCCACATCAAAGAAACCATAAAACACTTTTACTTCCGTTTACTTACCTTTCCTGCGGCTTTGTTCGGCGGCATATGCCAACGGCCACCTGAGTTGCTCCTGGTTTAGTCACTCGGCGAAACAACAATAAAACTGGTGTTGTATTGCCACTTACTCGGCAAACGTGTTATTCCTTCCTATTGTTTTGGAACGGAGCGGGAAAACACTTGCGTCACGCACTGCGCGAAAACAGAAACATGCGCGTTCAGCAGCCGACCAGCCGCGCTGAACGACAGACCTCGATAACTCTCTGGTCACTCACACACTACGCAGTACGCACACGGCCGGCCAAGGCATCTGTCACAACTGTGCAAGGCGCGTTAGATACGCTATCTGCTCGCGCTGCCCTGTCCTTGGCCGCCATACTGTTGAGTCACGTGGCCATGGGGAGTCTCTCTTCCTGATTCACGCTTCCTTCCTGTCGAGGAGGATACGGCGTTGTCTTCGCCTGGTTTACGCCACTACTCTGGCTAGAGATGGGTCGTTACACCTGTTTTCTGTACCTGTTCCACCAAACTGATACAGATACACAATTGTATCTGATACATTCTGCATCATATTATAAACTAAAGATGAGGTAGACAGCTTATTCGTCTTCTGCACATGTACCAACATTGACCTACCCCAAAGGAACACAACTGTCAAAGTCACAGGGTCAACAGTGATGAACGTGTTTGTTTATAGCTTAATTTTTAAATGACAAGTACTATTATATTAATAAAATACTTTTACCAATTTCAATTTAATCAAACTGCATTATAAATTGGTTAGATAAAGTATAAAAACATCTCAAAACATTTGTACACGCTGTTTTTTTGCTGGCCATATTGGCAGAAAAGCAGTTCAATGTTAGGACACGGAGATTGGTTATGCGCGGCCAGCGAGATCGGTCTACCTCATCTTTAGTCTATGCATCAGATACATGAATTCCCGAGTACGTCGCTACTTCCCGTACATGTTGTGTCGTATCAGGTACACAGTACCAGGTACGCGTGTTACGATTACACGCGTAATCAAGTACGTGTTTTTGGTCGCATAACCGCATGCACAAGCATACAATGCACGGTATGAGAGAAAAGGTGGAAGAGCGAGAGAGATAATATTTAAATGAAGATGAGTACTGTCCCATAAAGTTCGACTGAGACTTGCCCGTTCTGGAAACAGGAAGTCAGCATCTATGTACGTACCTATTCCATGATACGATCACGATACTTTTTCTTGTTTATTGTTAACTCAGAATCGTACATAGCATATCAAAACAACTGTTGTCCAATCAGAAACGCAACAACGTGTGCAGACTTATGTGTTGTTAAGTCTAACCTGTCAAAGAACGAATGTACAAAATTCACGGAGGTGAGATAAAGGTAGAGAAGAAACGGAATGCATTGGTCGAAATCGGTAACGTCTAATACGCTTCCAACATCCGAAATCCCCGGACGGTGCGCGAAAAGGAGAAGGAGGGGGGATAGAACCCAGATCGCCTTGGTGGGAGGTCGGCGATCTAAACACCCGGCCACCGAGGTCCCGACAACGAATAAAGAAATGAGTCAACAATCCGTTTATAAACGTTAGTCAGAATGGAGAACCCAGACGCATTTGATAGCAACCTTCGACGGAACGAAACTAAATCTTAAGTTTTACTTCGCAAGGTTATGCCGGGAGGCTAAAGACGACGGGATTTTTAGTGGGCTCCGAACCACTTGCGGACTAGATGGTCAAAATGGACTATTGGTGGGGACCGTAACCTGTCACCAGTTCGGTTTCCTCGCCACATNACGAATAAAGAAATGAGTCAACAATCCGTTTATAAAAGAGAACTCATAAAACTTACTAATAGGTGGTGGAACATGGATGCGTTGGAATTCGAGGGTCAATCTTCAACTACGTCAGTCAGAATGGAGAACCCAGACGCATTTGATAGCAACCTTCGACGGAACGAAACTAAATCTTAAGTTTTACTTCGCAAGGTTATGCCGGGAGGCTAAAGACAACGGGATTTTTAGTGGGCTCCGAACCACTTGCGGACTTGCGGACTAGATGGTCAAAATGGACTATTGGTGGGGACCGTAACCTGTCACCAGTTCGGTTTCCTCGCCACATAGGCGTTGACGCCATACCAGCGACGACTGCCGAAGGACATCAGGTTGGCCGAGCTGCCAGCTGGCGAGTAGGTTAAGGGCGCCGCAGGTTTTTAACGCGTTCGAGGCAGGGAAGCGCGAGAGCGATAAGGACGACACTGACACACGCTCCTGATGCCCCTTCGCTCCTAGCGACATGCGCTGAATTGGCGTGCAGTGTTTCCGCTGTGTTGCGTCTACTTATGGGACTTTAGACGGTGATACTATCTATCATTTTATCAGTGGAAAGTCTCTAACACAGTTCAATGCAGGTCCCTACAATATTTCCAACCAGTATATTATGAGATACAGCAATGTGAAAAAGCCGTTTTTAGCTATGCTGGAGGGCTCGGGAATAGCATTTATAATGTACATGACGTATTAAGAGTATTATACCTACCTCGTCTGAAGTGTGTTTTCTTATCGTACATTGATATAATGGAGACACGTTTAATGGTTTCGTAAAAAAACGCGGATTTGAAATACTGTGCAACGCAGTTGTAGCGCCAGGCAAGCGGCGCCCGTAACAGGCGCTGATTGGCGAACAGCGTTCCAACATTCTGCTGGCGTGTGCAGCTAGAGTTAGCGGTACATGCGGCTGTTTCACCTCTGTATTCATAAGTGCTCTGTGATTCAGTTAGCGTATTCTCTGAAGAACTAAGTTTAATCGCTGTCGAATTTCTTGTTCGAGCACGTAGCATCCTTAGAGCTGTAATTTTATTTTTTGATTTCATTACGCAAAACATTCATGGGCGTCAGCTGGCTTGAGGGAGGGGGGGGGGACTTGCCCTCTCCTTGAAACTGTGTTTTTTCTATAAAATGTGAAATAACTTTTTTTATAATAAATAAATTGCTTATTAGCTACGTTACTTCAAAATGCAAGTCCCTGCTGGGAGGAGTAATAAGTCCTTCATGGTTTTCCATAATTTTATTTTGATATTTGTTTGGTAATTTGCATTTTTACTATTATATTGTAATATTATATTGTTAACGATAAACAAATGCATTCCATTGCAAGTCGTGAATGTTTGTTGCATTCATTTAGGGTAAAATCCAGTTGTAAATCTCAACGCTCCTCTGTGAAGGTAACTTTTCTGAATTCCTGTGCCTCCCCTTGGAAAATATTTTGGTGATGCCCATGAAAACATTTCTAAAAACGCACAATACCAAATTCTGATTTTCAGGCAAGGGTGTGGAAATAAAACTGTAGCAGTGAGTCAGGAAGTAAAATGTTTAAGCCGAGCTTTCAAATTTTTATAATAATCGTGAGCCAACAAAAATATTACATCAATGTCACATATTTAAATTTTACTACTTGCGTTACCTGGCTATCAATACCAGTAAGTTTCCTGCATCCCGCAGCCTTCATATTCTGCTATTTGCTCCGAGTTCCAGCCTTCTTGTTGTACCTCATATTACGTACGCCCAGGAGTACATCCAGATTCGTGAAGGATAAAGGTCTGAATTGAATAAATGAGCTATATTTAATTNGTTACGTACGCCCAGGAGTACATCCAGATTCGTGAAGGATAAAGGTCTGAATTGAATAAATGAGCTATATTTAATTTTACAATATATTTACAACACTACGAAAAATCGATACACCTTTCACAACGTAATGTTACTCCCTAATCTACCGTCATCACGTAGAATATTAATCCACTACTCACCATCTTATCACATTTATTAGTTACATAATTAAATTAGTCTTATTACAAAAAAATATACGGTTCACTACTGTAGACGACTGAGTACAGTAATTAATGTGCCAGTTTATTGTCAACTCCTCCCCCTCTACTCCAACGTCCTGGTGGACAAACGTTGCAGCATTCGTCCCGGAGCTCCTTGATGTCCCCCCATGGTTTCCGCGGGCACAAAAGTATTTGTCTCCGCGCTGCCAATTACCACCATAGCTCGCCATATCAGCGGTATCAATCGCCAGTCATCATCGTCCACACCCACTCGCAAGAACTCCCTACGCCGGGGTAAAGGGCTGCATTTACATCTGCGCTAGTCCTTTCTGGACTATTCCACACCTACGCGCGCCCAGATAACTTAATTCCGCATCGAGACGTTTCCCAAAAGGTGACGCAATTACCGACTTTTTTAAAGGTGTTAGTCACCGCTAGGTGTGATCTGTCAATCAACTAGGCTTCGCACCACGTCATCCCACGTTGGAATCGTCTCCGTGCAGTCGGATGAATTACGCAAGCTGTTGGTAGGCCATAACAGACGGCCCAAATTGGGGGGGGCGGGGGGCGCTCCAGGTGCTAACACTTATTAACGATACATCTCGTTCCTAACGTCATACAGTGGGATTGTAGGGTATTTCTGTGTACGAGGGCGCGATTCTCATTCACTTTCACGCTTGTATGGGGGAGGGGGGCACAATCACAGCGGAGTTTGCGATATTCTTATAGATAGACGACCACTACACTTCGTGCCATGGCAATTTACGTCCAACTTATTGTTTCCACGACGTAATCGGCTTTAGATAAGCGGAAAAGTGAACAAGAATCGCAGTACGAGAGGTAATANAACTTATTGTTTCCACGACGTAATCGGCTTTAGATAAGCGGAAAAGTGAACAAGAATCGCAGTACGAGAGGTAATACAGCGCAAATGATCACCCCACCCAACATAGACCGACTAGTACCACTGTTTAGTGGAACAGAAAACACATGGCCAGCTATATTTACGAAGAAGATATATATCATTATGCTAAGAGTGTCCCGCCGTGTATTCGGAAATTCATCGACGGATCCACCAGTGGTTAAAACACCGGTGTACACATGTTGTGGCCATTTTCGAACATATCAGGTTGACTTTTCAGNGTTCGAAAATTCGTAAATTGATGTTTTGGTTTAATCGGTTCAACCGGACTCAATCGAAACAGTAGTTTTCGAACGTCAGGAGTACATCGGTGGATGCACCATTGGTGAGTTTTCGAATACGCAGTAGTGTAATAGAGCTAATTTTATCTTGTCTGGTAGAATTGATAGAATCGTGGGGACAATTGTGCTGTGCGTTAGCCGGGGAACAAGCTAATGGTGCTCGTGTTTAGGATTAGGAGGAATTCGCAGGCTAATGGCGGAAAATATTTCTCAGGATGGCCCGTGAAATTAATGGGGTATCCAGGTAAGAAACCACAGCTCCTATCTTTCTTGGCAGACTATTAGGAAAAACCTTTTGCCGAGTCTTCAACTGAAGGAAGGAAGAAAAGGATTTGTCAGTTCCAATGTACTTGTTGTTCTTATAAGATAGGGATATGTTCGTACTTTTGGATTACTTCAGAAGGTCCGAGATTTTAGGATTAACAAAATATGTGGTTGCTGTTAGAAGTAGCATCCTACACAAATTAGGGACTTAAAGAAAGGCTGAGGCAAGCGTGTAAACATATAAACAGTGTGCGACTAGATAAAGGAGAAGCACTTTAGGCAAAAAATTATCAGCAGAATTAAATGGTTATTTCCTTGAAGGATGGTTGGATACGTTTTTGCATACCGTAAGCATATAGGGGGGCGGTTGACAAAACTCACATACTGAAACTACCATAAAATACGGTAAAACCATCAATAGGTGTAGAGAGTATATCACATCTTAACGATACTGCGAGTGTGTGGCACTGGCGAATTCAGATTACTGACATTTTTGCTCAATTAAAGTTGTGACATTTTACTGTATACTCGAGCAAAAAAAAAAATGGAACTCCGAAAGATTACCCCGATACTTGAAGCAAAGATACTACCAGTATTTCCATAATGCGGGCATCGGTTTTTGATACCTTATGGTAGCGGAATCAGTACGGTTAGCAAGTACTGTAGATGTCACACAGCCCTCCTAACCACAGAATACACAGATACATAGAAGTAAAATGGCATGGCATGGCACGCCCTGCTGTCGGCGATCCCTACTGGTCCGGCTGCTCATGGCAAGTGCTTCTCTACGTCCCCATTGGAGGAATACCGTCCTGTAATGTTGCTGGCAAGTTAAGCCTTTCCCCAGGCTGTGGCGGCTGGAAATCAGGGTATATGTAACAATTTACATTCTGCATGCTTGAATATTCTGACACCCTGTTTAGCCGGCATGCGTGATTTCAGTTCAGTGTATCCGAGACCGGAGCGGTTACGATTGCCAACTGACCCTAAGCCCGAGTATTTTGCGAATGCATTACGTTGCGGCGTAGAGTTCAAGCATTAATTTTCTTGTCTTAAGTGTTATGGTTGGACCACAGTTGATCGGACACGCCCCGTGTTGACTGTGAGCCAGTAATATACAGGAATCTGTAGACAACGCAGTACCACGGAGTAGCTAAGTTGAAACAACCGCTTATAAAGCGAGCTCCAGCCACACACGCCAGCAAAATGGCGTTAACTAACAAGCAAAATGTTGGGACGCCATTCACCAATCAACGCCTGGTAACCTAATCGCCATCCTATTTGCGCAATACGCAGCTGCCAATCAGACACAAGGCCCGTTTCAGAGACTCACGCAGCCAATCAGCGAATGGTGATACGCCCAATTCAAAGGAACCGTCACGCCATTTCGTCACTGTGTACTCTGTGCCCGAGTTTTGAACAACCCAGTACCTCAGAGTAGATAAATACACAGTGACTGTAGCAGCAGCCAATAGAAGCAGCAGCAGATAGAAGACTGTGAAGTCCAGTCTTCTGATAAAGTGGAGAGGTTTGGGTGGCGTTGGGGTCTTGAGAGCCTATGAGGGTGAAGCAAAGTGAGCATGAGAAGCGCCGGAATGCAAGGTTGGAGGAAACGGGATAACCCCGAGCAAACCCGCCGACCAGCGGCATCGTCCGGCAACGATTCCCACGTACGAAAATCCGAGAGCAACCCCGCCGGGACTCGAACCCGGTTCACCTTCGTGGTATTTGAACGCTGTAGCCACTGCTCCACCGCGACCCCTTGCTGTTACAGCATTTCGCAAAAAACTTTGGGCTGTAATAAGTGAACACCGGGAACTAATAGCCGTATTTAAACTGTGTAACTAACCAAACCTAACCAAAAATAACCTAGTATTTCTGGACAATCAAAGTTGATCAGAAGAGACCTAGGAGCTTGGGGTGAAACGCAGAGTTCCAGTATAAACAGCAAAACGTGAGCATTAGCCTAGCAACGCCTTCACCACACNGACTTCACCACACAGCGAACAACAGGTCAACCATAGCAGCCCTGTTCACAAACCTACTTGCTCACGACCAAATCCACTAAGAGAATATAATAATTTTTTATACGCCGCGACCGTCGCACAGATTTTCGTTAACGCCCTCTCCGCTTTGCGTTGGTTTCCTGTGCTCTACCATCTAAAGTCGCAATACGTGAGTCACTTTTTAACATAATACATCCGACCAATGCCTAAGACGCATTCCATGCTCCAACCGACTTAGTTACTATAGGTCATTCACGGTAAAGTGAGCACTTTTGAAAGCTCTCTCATTTAGAATAATATCCAAAAAATATTTTTTATTTTAGCCTTAGACTTAACTTCCGAGTGCCGTGGAATATACGCACTGTGTTTATTACTTATATAGAAATGTTTATTTAAAAATTAAAAATGTGGTTAAAGGATAAAAAATGGATGAAAGGAAAAAGTAACTATGGCTTCAAAAGTGTTCACTTTACCGTGAACAGTCTACAACATGAATGCGGGAGGGTCCACGGAACTGTGACGGGGCTCACGCTGGCGTAGCGGGATTTTGGGGCTCCCCGTTCACAAGTGCACTGCAAACTGAATCCTAGCAGCCGGTTGATGAGTCGCTATGATTAGTTCCCTACGCACGCGCGCCGCCCGAAATTTACTGCCAGTTCTGGAGGAACCGTACCGCGGCGGGAGAATGTAATAAAACAGTTGCGTCACTAGATACACGTACAGAGGAGGGGGCGGGGCTTTAAGTAACACGCATTACGTCACTCCTGGCTGGCCGCCCGGCGATGTCGTCAGCAAGGCTCCTCGCCATCTCCGAGAGCCGAAACTCGAAAGTCCCGCCACTTGTATCTGTCTAGTGACGGCACACGACACCGGTGACCCGGTGCATGCCTTACATTCGAATAAGCCACCTGATGTGTGTACGTTGGTGTGTGTATGTATATATATATATATATATAGACACACAGGATGATTCTAAAATCATGGGACAAACATTGAGGGGTGGTAGAGCTCATTAAAACAAACAATTATTGTATAGGAATATATGGGCGGAAGTGACGCGTTGAGGCACAAACACAAAAACATAACACATGAAATGCAACACATTGTTTATTTACAACGTCGCCGCTAAATGCCTTTTTAGAGCAATGTTTATAATAATTGCTCAAAATTGCTACCACCGACGATAATGCAAGCTTGGTAGCGTAGGTGGAGTGATTGGCGAACAGATTCAAATACGCCGGGTATTTCACGCACGCCACCATTGTCAGCCAATCATGCGTGGCTGTTGGTGGATGCATTTCCAGCAACTGTTTTAACATTTTCTGTACTGAATCACTCGTTAAGTATGCTGCTAATGAACATTTTATGTTTTCGTTAATGTGTTATGTTTTTGTGTTTGCGCCTCAACGCGTCACTTCCGCCCATATATTCCTCTACAAGAATTGTTTGTTTTAGTGAGCTCTACCACCCCTCAATGTTTGTCCCATGATTTTAGAATCACCCTGCATATGAATGCGTGTGTGTATGACTCAAACCTTTGAAAAATCATCCCATGTATGATGTGTTTGGTTCTTTCAACACAAGCGTTTTATACTCGTGTTCATAAAAGTACCTTATTTTAGGTTAAATTGAAATTTTACACATAAATTATAATATTTCATTTATAAATAATATGAATAAAAACAATGAGAAAACAGGTGTGTCGGTAACGCCTAGTAAGAAATAGTTATCATGCAAAATATTACTACACTGAATGCGCAAGAACGCGGTGCGTTGTCCCTTTGGTATAATTTTCTAAACTTGGTTACGCTTTGTTTGCACGACGCGGAGGAATATCCTGGAAGTATAACTTGAGCAGGGCTTCAGAGAAGTGTGAAGTAACCGTGAATGGGCTATATGCACATATACGCACTGTACGCTCGTTTGTGCAAACTCATGGAACACAGTTAATTTAAATATGTCTTCTCTATTTTAGAAACTGCTCTCCAATAATACTGTTTCGGCGAACGTATCACAAAGTTCGGAATGGATGGGAACCGAAATGTCAACAGAACGAGGCTCGAGAGTCACCCCAAATGGGTTTCCACTAAATAAAAAAGATAAAATTAATTGCACCCTTTGAACGTGACTTTAAGGGCCCCACCTGCCTGCATCATTTTTCTCCTTTTCTTTTTGGCAGCACAGAAGCTATAAGGGTTACACTGGCACGCGCTACAAGAGTGCCATCGCCGGTACGCGCAGGACTCTGAAATGGTACAGGCGCCTATCGTAGTTTGGCTAGTGTCCGGCTAGTATGTTTTAAGAAACGGCAGATCTTCAACACCCTGTGAAGGATGCTGCGGTTTGTGACATAGACTGCTCCTCCTGTGCCTGATCCACTAGGGTATAACAGGAGACATAATTCAGAGCAGTATAGGAGGAGTGCGGACCAGGACTTCCCATATATTCAGGCCTAGGCCATCCAGGCAGAAATTATGTCACATCGACTGTAAGATGTGCGCATTCCCCCTGCCAGACTTATTGTCCGTAACATTAGTTAGTATTTGAGCTCGGTCAGTGCTCTAATTGGAAGCAGTTGAATGCTCCCAATAGAAAGAGATAACGCCCTTTCCAATCGCAGTGGGTGGATGTTCTCCACCCGAGGGTGGTTCCACCTCACCTGTCAACAGCAGAGTACGGAGTTGAATCCGTACGTGCAACCTTGATGGGGCAGAGTGCTATCCCCACTCTGCAATTTAAGAAACGGCAGCCTGAAAAAGCCGTTTTTAACTATATCGCAGTGTTCCAACATAATATTTACAGCAAGCGTGGTAAAGTATCGTTACGCGCTCGCTGCTTCGTACCCCGCGCGAGCGAGTGGAAGTAAAGGACAGCAGTTATATGATAGCGGCGGCAGCAAGTCAATGGGTTGTTTTGAATGACAGGCGAGCGATAGGCCTGTGGCCGCGTATCTGCTACAGAAAGCGAGCCGACACAATAATCCTTTATGCGGCGCGCGTTGCCGACTCTGGTTGTATTGAGTTTATGCGTCTATCTGAGGAATTGTCTAGTTATTTTACTGCCCTAGATTCTGTCCGCACGACTCGGGGTGCGTCGAGATTCCAAGGTCAAGACCAGCAGAGTATACATTGTGCGACGGGTCTCTGGGCCGGGGAGTAGTTGAATGGATGAGTAGTTGACTTTCAGCGGCAGACGACGAGCGGCGGGAGAAGTGACCAGCGGAAAGGAAATCGGCGACTGTAAGTATCAAGCAGAGAACGGCGCGGCTGGCAGGCGGGACTATTGGACTAGATGCGTGAGTGAAAAACATTTCAAATGATGGCAACAAACAGACTGAACGTGTGTTAATGACGAGTATGAGTTAATTCACTATAACGAAAAAGCGAAATTGAGAAGGACGTTAATTAGTGTTGAAATAGACATTAAATATTCCGCTCACTAAGAAATAAAAAGAGTAAGACTGGAGATAGATAACTGAATGAATTTAGTTTTTTATTAAGACCTCAATCCCTCACGAACTCAGATACGCCCCTCAGGCATCCACGTAAAAGTATAATTCCGTCCTCATCTGGGGTATGATGTATTTTCGTATGTAGATATACTGAGGGCACGTTTAATAGTTTCTAAAAAAAAAAAAATTCAAGCACACTGCAACACAGTTCGAGCGCTAGGCAGTCGGAACCCTTAAGTCAAGCAAATGCCTTAAAGTTTGCAAGAAAAAGACATTCAGNCACAGTTCGAGCGCTAGGCAGTCGGAACCCTTAAGTCAAGCAAATGCCTTAAAGTTTGCAAGAAAAAGACATTCAGTTGCAGGAAAGCAGGACCTGGTGCACGCGTCATATATACACACAACTACAGTTTCTGTGCCAGTAGGCAATACCGGTTGGAGGAAAACGGGTGCGACTTACNCACAGTTCGAGCGCTAGGCAGTCGGAACCCTTAAGTCAAGCAAATGCCTTAAAGTTTGCAAGAAAAAGACATTCAGCTGCAGGAAAGCAGGACCTGGTGCATGCGTCATATATACACACAACTACAGTTTCTGTGCCAGTAGGCAATACCGGTTGGAGGAAAACGGGTGCGACTTACACATTAATTTTTAAGAGAGACATTTCAAGCACCCCGCATTTGTGAAAACGTATCTTCCGGAGTGGTGAACAAAAATAAGTACTCACAACCTGGAGTATTATGCAAGTGTGTAATTCTTTTTTTTTATATGAGGTGTTAAGAGGCCTCGCTTGTTGCCGTATTATAAATTTAAAAACATATCTTTATTTCAGGGCAGAAATTAAAGTCGATATTTTGTTGCTAATTTATAAAGTTGTTTATTGAAACACACATGTGGTCGTTGAAAAGCGCCGAAATCAGCAAAACTCGCCGTAAGTAGCCCTCTGTTTACGATGTTTATTCTTCTGTAAACAGTGTTTTTAACTATATTAACAAAGCTGTATATTTTCNAAGTAGCCCTCTGTTTACGATGTTTATTCTTCTGTAAACAGTGTTTTTAACTATATTAACAAAGCTGTATATTTTCGGAACAGATTGCTGTATTAAAACCATATAGTCAGCACTTAAAATTCTGGAGTAACAGAACACGCGCGAAGCTTGTTTAATCTATTTTCCATCGCCGTCGCAATGCTTCTTCACGGCCCGACGTCACCTTTAGGCGTTCTAAATGTTTTACTAAGGTTTCGAAAAACTCTTCTGGAGCGGTTATAGGGAAGCGCAGTCTGTCGGAATCGAACTATAAGATTGAAACCGACCGGATGCAAGTCAGGCGTGAGAACTGGGCGAATAAAATAAGTTCGATTCGCAGTTGGCGGGGAACGCTAACACTACTTACAAGGTAATTTCCAGTACGTGGGCTTCCACATCCCCTCCGCCGAAGACCAGTTCAGTTCCTTTCTAAGAATGATCTTTCCGCTTCACCGCTCCAGAGGCTCTGGGCCCGCCTTACATGTTTAATGATGAAAATCACTGAAAAATATCCCTGCCCCTCTGCACATTTTTCAGAGTAAACAATGGCAGGAGGACTTGCAGAAATGTTGGCACGAGTACCTAATGACATTAAAGCAACACATCTACAGGTGTACTCTCATCAGTAAGTTATAACTTCCTTTTTCATCTCTTTGAATAATATTTCTGTGAGTATAAACTATTTCAACTTTCGCAGTTTATTACGCAATTTAGAAAATTATTTTTGGGGAAAAAACTGTCCAGCCTGCTTTTAGATAAGCTGGCGACGAAGTACAAGAATAAGTTCCATAGCTTAAAGTGTCATGTTCAAACTTGTAACTATTGAATTTATTAATTTTATTTCCTGTTCGTTTTATGCGCATTATGAGTTGTTATGCGTATTGGTAAGATATTTACATTCCTGAAAGTTTCACAGTTACACTTGATCGACGCATGCCTCAAGTGAGACAGTCACTGCACTGTCAATGGTAATTTAAATATGTGAAATGACACAAAATTTACATGAAATAGTNCCTCAAGTGAGACAGTCACTGCACTGTCAATGGTAATTTAAATATGTGAAATGACACAAAATTTACATGAAATAGTTGCCAAGCAGAGTTTTCAAATGAGCTGAGTTAACCGCAAAAAGCTTATAGAATAAATATTTTCTCGGCAATTTATATTCACAAATATTTTAACACGATGCTATGAAGACGCATGTCCCATGCCATTTTGTTGCACTCTGAAGGTTGGACGTTGCACTTCGGATCAGCGCCTATTATATTAAGGCGACGCACATGACCTTAATGCCTACTTTGTGGCTTTTAACTTTAAATTAACTCGAGTGTCTAAGATATTTTCCTATATTATAAGTATAGATTTCATATTTTGGTAAACCGATATTAATAGAAACCCGAAGAAAATACTTTCAAACTTAGAAAAATAACTTTCAACGCGTTTTTAAAGTTTTATTGTAAAACATTATGCANAAGTAGCCCTCTGTTTACGATGTTTATTCTTCTGTAAACAGTGTTTTTAACTATATTAACAAAGCTGTATATTTTCTGAACAGATTGCTGTATTAAAACCCTATAGTCACCACTTAAAATTCTGGAGTAACAGAACACACGCGAAGCTTGTTTAATCTATTTTCCATCGCCGTCGCAATGCTTCTTCACGGCCCGACGTGACCTTTAGGCGTTCTAAATGTTTTACTAAGGTTTCGAAAAACTCTTCTGGAGCGGTTATAGGGAAGCGCAGTCTGTCGGAATCGAACTATAAGATTGAAACCGACCGGATGCAAGTCAGGCGTGAGAACTGGGCGAATAAAATAAGTTCGATTCGCAGTTGGCGGGGAACGCTAACACTACTTACAAGGTAATTTCCAGTACGTGGGCTTCCACATCCCCTCCGCCGAAGACCAGTTCAGTTCCTTTCTAAGAATGATCTTTCCGCTTCACCGCTCCAGAGGCTCTGGGCCCGCCTTACATGTTTAATGATGAAAATCACTGAAAAATATCCCTGCCCCTCTGCACATTTTTCAGAGTAAACAATGGCAGGAGGACTTGCAGAAATGTTGGCACGAGTACCTAATGACATTAAAGCAACACATCTACAGGTGTACTCTCATCAGTAAGTTATAACTTCCTTTTTCATCTCTTTGAATAATATTTCTGTGAGTATAAACTATTTCAACTTTCGCAGTTTATTACGCAATTTAGAAAATTATTTTTGGGGAAAAAAATTGTCCAGCCTGCTTTTAGATAAGCTGGCGACGAAGTACAAGAATAAGTTCCATAGCTTAAAGTGTCATGTTCAAACTTGTAACTATTGAAT
Source organism: Clitarchus hookeri (assembly GCA_002778355.1). Taxonomy (NCBI): domain Eukaryota; kingdom Metazoa; phylum Arthropoda; class Insecta; order Phasmatodea; family Phasmatidae; genus Clitarchus; species Clitarchus hookeri. The sequence continues at coordinate 446,517 of NQII01000956.1, read as the reverse complement.
TTATTAATTTTATTTCCTGTTCGTTTTATGCGCATTATGAGTTCTTATGCGTATTGGTAAGATATTTACATTCCTGAAAGTTTCACAGTTACACTTGATCGACGCATGCCTCAAGTGAGACAGTCACTGCACTGTCAATGGTAATTTAAATATGTGAAATGACACAAAATTTACATGAAATAGTTGCCAAGCAGAGTTTTCAAATGAGCTGAGTTAACCGCAAAAAGCTTATAGAATAAATATTTTCTCGGCAATTTATATTCACAAATATTTTAACACGATGCTATGAAGACGCATGTCCCATGCCATTTTGTTGCACTCTGAAGGTTGGACGTTGCACTTCGGATCAGCGCCTATTATATTAAGGCGACGCACATGACCTTAATGCCTACTTTGTGGCTTTTAACTTTAAATTAACTCGAGTGTCTAAGATATTTTCCTATATTATAAGTATAGATTTCATATTTTGGTAAACCGATATTAATAGAAACCCGAAGAAAATACTTTCAAACTTAGAAAAATAACTTTCAACGCGTTTTTAAAGTTTTATTGTAAAACATTATGCAAGGGAAAAAATTACTCGACAAAACAAGAACACTATGAAGTATTTTCTCTCAAAAGTGACACAGTANGATTTCATATTTTGGTAAACCGATATTAATAGAAACCCGAAGAAAATACTTTCAAACTTAGAAAAATAACTTTCAACGCGTTTTTAAAGTTTTATTGTAAAACATTATGCAGGGGAAAAAATTACTCGACAAAACAAGAACACTATGAAGTATTTTCTCTCAAAAGTGACACAGTCTGGCCTCTAACAAGGTCACAGCAATCACGGATTTTAGGTCGTTCTGCCCGACCGTGTGCCGGCTGGCGAGTAGATTACCAGGCGTTGATTGACGAGCTGCGTTCCGACATGTTGCTGGCCAGTGAGGTCATTTCACTGGCGTGTGCGACTGAAGTCCGCTGTGTAGCAGCTGCTTCACTGCTGTATAGTTATGTAGTCTGTGGTCGTAGTATCAAGTAAGTGTATTGCAGGGAGTGGGGTTAAAGTAGTTCCCTTGTCTTCGCTGTGTTGCAGTGTAAGTGCAATAGACAGTTGGGTATAAGGGCACTTTCGGAATGTTCTTTTTTAAAAAGGAAAACAAGCCAGAAACCCCCAGAGTTCAATACGGCGGCGGAAGGTTCCCCTCCCCTTAATGCTCGATTTTCCCACTTGTGCAGAAATTCTTCGTTTTCGCGTCATAATTTCGGATTCATAGTAATTATGTAAGAGTATAGAAAATTTACATTTTACGAGTTGTTAATATTTTTGTGCGTCAAAAGTCAGGAATATATTTTTACTTATCAATAAGTTCCTGCCTTTATACAAGCATTAAATAACTCACGGTAATAATCAGATACTAAAGTACTAAAAAACTAGTAAATTGCACATTTTCTACAATCAAACATTTCCAATAATACGCCTGAAACTGAAATTATGACACGAAAACGAAGAATAGGCACCATGCAAACTTTGTGAAATTATTCGTTATGGGAAATGAAGTAGAAAATTTAACACGACTTGTTACATAACGTGATTGTTAAGGGAACGACGCGACCTTGAAAACTTGGAATTAAAATTAGTTATTTTCAAAATTTCGGACACCTTGAGAGATAAAATAAATTCGTGAATAGTGTTAACTTGATTTCATATCATCCACATGTAAACATTTGGCTAGTAATAACGACGCCCGTCGTTAATAAATTAAGGGGTGACTAACACCTTATCATTTCGCGTGATAAGGTGTACAGCATAAAAATGAGTGTTAGTTTCACGAGTGTAATTCTACGTACCTCCGCTCATCCGACATGCCGTGCAGGCCCCATAACCAGTAAAAAACACTTAGTGTTCTGGTAGCGTCATTCCGTGTGGCCGGGTTCAACAGGAGAATGAGTTGTCTGTGGCGGTAGCCAATGAGCAAACGAATTATGCTCGAGTATGTGGGAGGAGGGGACTGTGCCATCCAGCTTGGCGCCACATTACAACGCGAAATGGTAGGGTCTGATACCGACAAATGGTAGGGTATCTAGTTATTAAATAACAAAAGTGGGCATTTATCGACTGTTATGATGTATGGCAAATTGTGTAGATATGGAATTTTCCTTAGCGAATCATCCCATTTTGTAATTGGAGTTGAGGATAATCCTGTATATGTTTGTATTGTATGCATGTAACACGCTGTATACGGTGATAAATCCCCCCCCCCTTCCCAGAAAGAAATTCCGGGCCACGTTTTACTAAATAGGGCACGGGCCCGCGCCACTGGACTTTCCCTTGACAGAACATCGCGTTACGCCAGTGGCACAGACGAAGCTCGTGGCTGAACACAAACTGGAAATGCCTTGACACGAAGTGAAGAGCTCTGCCGCTGCGACTATATTGCACACACGCACACAAGCATGTATGCGACGGAGATAGTGTGGTATAGGCGGGGAGAGGGGGTAACATCCCAGGACACCCGAGCCGCAGCTGCATTGCGTCACTCCCCTTGCGACAGTGCACCAGCCGTCCCCCGCCAACTGCGACGTGCTGACCCGGGCACGTACGTGCGTCCCTTCTAGGCTACGCCGCTCACTGCCACCGCCGTGGCCAGAGTTCGCCTGTGTTGCTGGTGACGGGTGGGTTCATTCGCCGAGACATGCGGCACTGCATAACATACTTGCAACACCCAGTGAAGCTGCACGCACTCGTAGCGATACAGGAGGAAAAATACACTCTTACAGCTCATGGCTACAGTGTTTTGCCTGCTACGACATCACATAGCAATTTACACACACCACACATACAATGTCCCTGCGGAGTTAGCTTTTAATTTTATTACTGAGGCTTTTATTTTGTTCTTTATACAGTAATTAATGCCAGCTAAAGTCGACACCTGTCGACACTAGATGGCAAGCTCACTAATTTTCTTTAAGTTTTCAGGAAATTACTACGGATTCGTGGTGATGGGGGGGGNNGGGCGTTGCTTCACTCCCCTCACAAGAGTGGTGTAAGCTTCGTTACGCCGGCGCAAAACAAAATTAAGGAAGTCCCACCACACCTCTGCTAGTCTTTCGCTACCCGCTAATAAAGAGCATGGGTTCCTGCCTATCTTTCTACTGTAGCATTTTCTATTAACGCGTAAAACGATTTTGAATTATTTTCTGTCGAGAAGGATAGGAAAAAATCTGGTAGGCTCATTCCAAGGACCCAAAAACCAACACCTCACGGGCGCTGCCAAGTAGGAGACCGGCGTTCTATATTTTAAATGATTTTAGGCATGTCTCGGCTACATTTCACGATGTCGCTTTAAAAAAAAAAACACTTCGTGTTCTTTGGCAAGAAGAACCGTGCTACAAGAGAGAAAGTGCGGAAAAACTAATGAGAATTTATATATTTGTGTATTTGTTGAGTCTATGAAACATACATGTGTAGGCAATCAGATACAAGGTCCGTTTGCGCCAGCCAATCAAATAACGGGTACACCCACATCAAAGGAACTGTCACGTAATTTTGCCTATGAGCAGGTACTTATACTCTATAGTACGCGGCCGTACGCGTACGTTAGGGAGGGGCTGCAAGGTGTTCGTCCCCCCCCCCCCTTTGTATGACCGAGGCAATAACCGTAAAGGAGCTCATTATACTATTATTTTGTAAAAACATAGTTAATTTTTGTCTTATCTACACAATATTAGGGTAAATATTTAAACAGCGCTATTTTGTTCGCACAAATTTCACACATTTCGGAAGAAGGAGGAGCAGTTGAGAAACTATCAGACCCCGATTGTTAATTGAATCAGAATCCAGTTGCAATAATTCTTGCGGAGGATTGTTATTGGTGCTCCAACCTCACAAGCAGGCGCCCTCTACAAACTGCTGTATCACAGAGTAGATAATTATTAATTACACAAAGACGAAATTGAGTGGCGGCTCCTTTGATGTGGGCGCTCCCATTCTCTGATAGGCTGCACGAGAGTCTGAAAGTGGGTCTTCGTCTGATTGGCTACTCCGTGCTGAGAAAATTCCCTTATTTGCTTGTCTGCCGCCCGGCAACATAGTTACCAATTCGCTGATTGGCTAACGGCATTTCGACGTGTTGGTGGCCAATGACGCCATTTTGCTGGCGTGTTGTGCTGGAATTCGCGGATTAAGCGGCTGTTCCACCTCTGAATTTTTAAATACCCCGCGATACCGTCATGATGCGCCACAATTTATTTACGTTCTGATAATAAGTTTGTTAGTTTCGGGAAACCCGTGAAAGGTCGATTTACTGGAATATTCTGGAACTAAATTATTTCGTATCAGTGGCAGACAAACGTGCCCAATGACTGACGTAGAACATGTGTTCAGGAGTTGCGAATAGGAATTACAAACGGTGTCAGTGTGTTTTGTAAATAGTGTATTTCAAAACAGTTATTAGAATGTTTGGAATGCATGCGGCCTTTAAAAAAATTAACTCTTTATTTTAATTTAAAGAGTGTAGTGTTAATTTCGCAAAGAAATATTGTTACGGGCCGACTGCAGCTGGGACGCGGGTGTCGTGTTACCTTGTTATGCACGAAATTGACTCCTAGGAGGGGGGTTAACCCACCTCAACCCTCCCCTCCCCGGAGGCAGACCCCTTCCCGGCCGTCGCCGGGTGGCCGGGAATGATTCATAGTTGACCTGGCTGGCG
>NQII01000956.1:426702-441721 GCA_002778355.1 Clitarchus hookeri | reverse complement strand
AGCAAAAATATTTTGGTAACTATGTCCCTCGGCGCAACGTGGCATTTGGAGAGATTTCTCGACTATGGCCGACGAAACTATAAATTCCACCGCAGCTGGAGGACCGGCAGTCTCGGAGGAAGCCATCTGGCTGAAGTGCGGTATCTGGAAAAGTATTTTACAATGAGAGACAGCAGCAGGGAGGACGGGCGACGGCGGAGGATACGAGACGACGGCAGACGAGTGCTTCTGCGGTGTGTACTGACGAGAGGGCGTGGTAGCCGACTAGTTAAAGGTTACTGTGCGTGAGGGCGATCGGAGATCTCTAGAACATTTTGGATTGGTGGGATTTCGACTGAACTGATATGGGACGGTATGAACATGTGATACGAACTTTATTGTAAATATTGGAACTGTCAAATATGGCCGTATAATTTATAAAATAATTCAATAGGTTTTGATACACTGTTTTTGGGGCTGATTTTCGTTTCTTAATTACATTAATTTCCTCGAGGTAATTGTTAATTGTACTGATTGAATTTATTAATTGTAAATAGCAAGTCATAGCACTGAGTCGAAAATATTTTGATTGTAGTTATTGTAAACAAATTTAGGAAATTATGAATAACTCTTTTATTTAATTAAGACCTCCGTCCCTTAACGAACCTCGCTGAGCACACTGGCACTAAGAAAGCGTAACATTCGTGTAAAAAGTAGGATAAAAGAATTTTATTACAAAAAATTGTAATTAAGATTACTGTATGATTTTAACACGTAGGATATGTAGATGTTGTAATAGTTGTAGTAACAGGCCCGGGAATTATTTTAAAAAAAGTTTATATAACTAGGAAAATGTCGGCATAGATGGAAGCACTCCGTACTTTGATCAAAGGATTGGGTAGCCGAATTACTTGTGTTAATGAAAATGTAAAAATTAAAATAAATAGTGTTGCAGATAGTGTTCACGAAAATGTAAATTTTCAAATTAGTAGTGTTAGTGAATCTGTAAATAGCCAAATTAGTACTGTTACTGAATATGTAAATTGCCAAATTAGCAGTTTTAGTGAACTGCTAAACAGGAAAACAGACAGTGTTAGTGAAGTGGTTGACAAACTGGATTTAAAAAATTGTGTGTAAGAAAATGTGGATAAAAAAATATTGTGAACGAAAATGTGGACCGAAAGATAGAAGTTATTAGTAAGTTAGTAAATAATAAAATATTTGTGGACACGAGTCCCAGCAGTATAACATAGCCAAAATAAAATAAGTTGGAATGGTAACCTACACTGATCATTCTATTAGTTTACAAATATTGTTTTCTTAATTTACAGAACATCTGTGGCGGAAGGATACATTTTGGCCACGCTACTTTTCTATAATAGTCAACATTTAGTGTACTTGAATGAAATGGAGTACACCAAGTTGCCTTAAAGGCCATATTACAAGATACCAGATTCCGTAAAAGCTTGTGCAAGGTCCGCCGTGTGGCACCCGTCATAGCATTTCCTTTCCGCCTTGTACGGCTAGATTTCATACCAGGTTTGGTAATAGGACACGTCCTATTTTTCGTGGCAGGTTCCATACCGGCTTTCGTACCTGGTCAATCACATCGCAGTTTCAGCGTGGGGTGCTTCCCGTGGCTACTACTTGAAACGAGTTGAAGAAGAAATCATAAAGGACGCCTCCATCTTGTTTATTCATCCGTGAGGTGGAAACTCTTTTCCAATAGATTAAAAATAATAATAACATTGGCGATGACAACTTTTAATTACTGTTTAAAAGCGTCCTAAACATTTAAAACATTACCTACACTACGAAAAAAATTAATTCGAGCGGTTATTTGCATCACTATCATTTAAAGGCCTGAATTCGTATGTGAACTGGCAGTACAGTGGTAAAGTCATGGCGCTCGCTGAAGAGCATTAATTTTGGGCGTGAGATCGAAACTCTGTCGGATAATTTTTTTCCCCCATAAAATATAACATGCGGTTAATAACTTAGTAAGTAATGAAAAAATTCAATTTTGCAAACGGTTAATAATTTTCGTCGACATTAAAAATAACATTCCCGTAGTCTCATAACTTCACATCATTTTAAAGAAAATGAATGAAACTACACCAGTAAGCAAAGAATTGATATAAAGGTCAACAGTAATTTAGAAATATTACGATGTGCTAGCTATTTTTATAGGGCTACGCAAGTTACTGATTGATAGCAGTTCTACGAATGGGGTACATATTTACTACGAATAACACGCTACGCACGCAACGAGTATGTCAAATACTAGTATAGACTGTTCTCGGTAAAATGAGCACTTTTGAATGTCCTAGTTAAGATCTTCTTGTATGCACGTTGTGTATTCTTCCGCCTTATGTAAAATTAACATTGCTACGGGCTTTATCTCTTTATTCATGCGTCGGTCAAGTGAAAGTGTGAAATTAATAGAAAAGTAAATATTTTACAAATCTACTAATTTTTACACTTCGATGCATTAAAAAAAAACAGAAAGTGAAAGAAATAATTTAAGTTATCACAAATGGTTACCTAACACTTTTTATTCGAGGTTAATGTATGGAACTACTTTCCATCCTTCGTTGCCAACTTTACTGGGCGCGTGTTACTCAGTGCGCCCGTTAAAATATATACAGGCGGAGGGACAGTGACTTTGGTTGATTTCAGGAGTGCTCACTTTATCGTGAATAGCCTTTACACGAACAGCTGTCTTGTAATACGAATCTTCAATGGCGCTTATATAGCGGCTGGTATACCGGCCCGTGCACCAGGACTTGTGCAAGACCAAGCACGGCAGCAGATATCATATAATATCGGCTTTAGCGCTCTCACGCTTCTAGGCCTCGGATAGGCTAAATACATCCAGCCACACGACGTGCATCCAGAGAGAGCAAGCAGAGAGAGCGGACGGGCGAGTGAGAGACGGAAAGTGCCCTCTCGGCGGAACAGTCTCAGCGCCGGGCGCCCGAGTGAAAGCCCTGGGTGTGCGTCAGAAGCCGGGTCGGGTCGCACCGGAAGCAAGGGAAAAGTACAGCCCACCCGACACACTTCTCCGCTTAAGGCCGGGGAGACAGCGGCCATGTCTTGTTTACGGCCACTGCATTGTTTCATACTCTGCTTTACACCGACGAATGGTAACACGTTCGTTTCCACAACCGCAGGCTTACTACGAACAACGCCGTGTGGTAGGCACTGAACAGTGTTTACTGCCACGTAAATCAACCTTGAAATTGTGCTATACAAACCCGTAGACCGTCCGAAACTGTTATACAGTTTCTACTCATTCTTACAAATGAAGTAAATTATTACTCCCAAAAATTCTTAATTTAAATAGTAAAATGAGTTAATCGTCCCTAACTTCCAAGCTAACTTGATTTCTCGTGTGCTTTTAAGGTTTGTCCGAGTTTAACTGTAATATTAAAAGCCAAGTAAATTCAAAACTTAATAACTAATAGACTAATTGGAGTGCTGCCATGTAGATAATGTGAAATTTCTGATACCAGACAGAGTAGTAATGCAAAAAGGATCAACCTCAAGCTAAGTTCATCATCGTACAGGATATACTGTATGTTCGGAAGCTTAGATATAATTTTCTTTGCACTGTCTATTACCAAAAACCGGAATAAACGCATACATTTACGAAAAACTATAAACCATGAGTTAACTCCCTAAAAAATGCCTACTTTTTGACAGAAAATGTAACCTAATATACCTGTTTCGAATTCGTAGGCTGTTTGCAATTTCTGATAACACTTGGTGTATATTGTGATTATGAATTCATGTGTTATTTATGCCCTCCACTTAATCCACTGACACACTCATGGGCACAAAAGAGGGTAGCATAACAGAAATTATGAATCTGTAGAAGCGATGCTATAGCTTGGCGATTACCGCTGGCGCAGCAACTCCCCAGTACTGCCGGTGACCGCTACTGCATTGCTGCTACCTTCACATAGCCATATAATAGGTAACCATACAGAAATTAAATGGCGTGGTCTTTCTTTTGATGCGAGCGTGCTCATTCCCTATTGATCGCGCGAGGCTCTGCAATGGCTTGTATCTCTACTGTGTGCTGTGAGAAGTTTATGTATTGGCTGGGCTGCAGGCTGGCAAGTGAGCTACCAGGTGCTGATTGGCGAAAGGCGTTCCTACATGTTGTAGGCCAGTGACGCCATTTTGTTGGCGTGTGCGACTGGAGTTCACGGTATAAGCGGCTGTTTCACTTCTGTGTTCTAAAGTATCCAGTGACTTGGCGCCATCGTACATTGCTACTACAGAATTTGTTGTTTCGTTTTGAAGTTAATTCATTCCTCCCAAACAATACACTTGTTTAAAACACACCAAGCGATTATTCCGTGGTGCTTCAACTTCTATGGTACGCACAAGTCACATTGCGACAACGATCTTAAGCGGTTCGTTACGAAGAAATAGTTGCTATTCCCTTTCACAAGTAGCATGTGTATAACGATGAGGGTGTTCACACGTTTATTATGTCGCCATGAGATTTTCCCTTGACACACGTGTTTGAACACGAGTGAGCTTGAAATCTTAACTCTCTGCATCTTGCAGTGTGTCCCTAAACAACATTCAGTTATAGTAGTATAAAAATGACAGTTCAGTGTCAACTGGCGACCTGGCAGGGACAAGGGGACAATCCGGCGGCCATCTTGGATGAAGTCACGAGGCAACCTCATACTGTCATTCCTTGCCGACGTCGGGCATGTTAGATTTACACTCCCACTATGTAATTCCTGGCCAATGGCGGCTATATTGAATGTCCCTATTTCACGCTCTTGCATTCCATGTAAGAGTTTCCTCAGAGTCTCCCGATCTCCTTTATTTTATCACGCTCTCATTCCTTCCTACCGGAAATCCCCACTTCACACTCTTGAATTCCATATGGAGGGTTTTCTCCGTGCTATCTCTCCCAGGTCCCTGGAATTTTCTCCTTGCTAGCCCTCCCGCATGTGGAGGGTTTCCTCCGTGCTATCCCAACATGCTAGCACCATCCATCTTGTCTGAAGAATGTTCGAGTTCAGTGCCCCATCAAGCAACTTCTCTCATGCTCTCTATCATCCCACCCTGGTTTTCTCATATTCCTTCTGAACTTCTTTCTCCTGGCAACCTGGTGAGGAAAAATCTCATGCTCTTTCATTTCACCTTGGTTTTCTCAAATTCCTTCTGGAATATGAGATCTGGCATTCTGGAGGGGACAAGTCTCATGCTCTGTCATTCCACCTTGGTTTTCTCATATTCCTTCTGGTCTCCTTTTACATGGCATCCTGGCAGGGGAAAGTCACATGCTCTGTCTCCTTNTATCATTCCACCTTAGTTTTCTCATATTCCTTCTGGTCTCCTTTAACATGGCATCGTGGTGAAGACAAGTCTCATGCTCTGTCATTCCACCTTGGTTTTCTCATATTCCTTCTGGTCTCCTTTCACCTGGCATTCTGGCAGGGACGAGTCTCATGCTGTCATTCCACTTACGCGACACAGAGCGAAACCTGCCCATGCATGCCAGTCTAGAATGATACAGCGTGTGCACCAAGTACATCCTTAGTCCACCTATAAGGAGAGTTGGCTGTAATTTCCGAACCATTTAAGATACATCTACCAAATACATAACATAGACATCACACCTGACAACGAAAAGGACCGCAGTGCAAATAAGCCCTAATCCACTTATAAGCATAGTTGGTTGTAATTTCTGAACAATTTAAGATAGTCACCACATTCATAACATAGTCATCGTCCCCATCGATAAGCAGGACCGCATGGTCAAGCATGCCTTAAGCCCACTTATAAGCATTGTTGCCCACCATCTCCCATCCACCGAAGCTATAGTCGTCAAATTCATAACATAGACATTGCCACCGACAAAGAACAGAATGATAGTGTAAGTAAGCCCTAAACCTTCACATGAGCATAGTTGGCTACCGTTTCCCACCCACCGGGGCTATATTCAACATATTCATAACATAGACATCATTTCCGACGACGAAAGGACCGCGGAGTTAAGTACACCTTAGACCTCCATATAAGCATAGTTGGCTACCATTTCCTACCCACAGAAGCTATAGTCATATCATAGACCTCACCTCCGATGACAGACAGCGTGGTAGGGACAAGTGCACCTTAAGCCCTCTTATAAGCAGAGTTGCAGACGTTTCCCACCCTTCGAAGCTAAGACCACCAATTTCATATCACAGTCATCACTTCCGACTGCAATCAAGGAGATAAGGGCAGGTAGACCTTAAGCCCTGTTACAAGCATAGATGGTTAGCATTTCCAAACCTTTGAAGTTCGGGAACATATAACAACCATCGACGTATATAAAGAAATAAAGGTATAAATATAGGCGCGCCAAAGTTACCGTTGAATGTAGGAGTGTAGAGTCTGAAATTGCACACACACATGCATCGGGCTGCATGCACTCATCTAGCAAATAGGCGCATAATGATTTCCTTCTATCCCACAACAAAGAGAATTACTACATAGCTTCGTATTCGACCGATTGGATGGTGATATAAATTATTGCAACCATAGAAATCTGACCGGTTCTTAATCAGAACTGCTCGGCGTCAGTACTGCATGGAGGCAGCACTGAGGTATCGCAACTGACGGGTCAGCACTGTGAAATCGAATATGATGTGCATGACTTACACTGTCAGTCCACAAGGGCCGGTGGCTCGAGTCATCGTTAGCCTGGGTAACCCTTAACAACCAGTCATATATTGAAAAATAAAGCGGTATACAGTTGTACCGACAACAAGATATGCTTAATCGCAGGTTACATTAAAACATGTATACATTAATATAAATCAACACCATCAGCCTAGCACAAGGGCAGGGGGAAACAGTATGTAAATTATATGAAACCGTCCTGTACATGAAAAATCAGTCGTGTAACATACAATAAAGGACTGGTATATATGCAAGTACATCAAAGCATGATGTCATAAGCAATCACAATATATATAAAAAATACCCAATGGAGCCGCAGTCCATAATAGTGATATCAGTGTTGCTATCATTCCAAGAAGTTTAGTAAAAGCCAGAATATACGACGACATGAGAAAGAACGAATGATCACAAGGGCCAACCGCAAAAATGACTACATTGCGCTAAGTGCGATACACATTACGCTACTTGTAAAGATTGTGTTCCTTTGCTTGCCACAAAACAACATAGATTTAAACCATTAGTCGCGCAAGAGAGACCTCACTACTACGCGCTGATGTAAAACAGATACAAAAATTAATTCTAAAAGCAAATAGTTATAAGCGCATTTAACAATCTATTGCGTGAGCATCAAATGCTGTACGTCATATTAGTCTAAAAAACTTTTGCGAAGCCGAGAAGCACAGATGCGATAAGGATAACACTGCTACACACTGATGCAAACTGTTATGAAAATAATATGTTAATAAAATAGTTATAAGCACTTACCAACCATTGCAATTTGATATTACACAAGCGTCGGGTGATGTACACTGCTTTGGATGATGCTAGACAAGACCAAACCGTCCTGGTCAGTACAACAGAATAACAAAAGTCTTCCGTACGAACCGAGTGAAACGAAACCGTCAGATTCAGAGTATAGCCAACACTCGCAACACTAGCAGCAGAACACGTCCGACCCCGCCGATTTTGCGCGATCAACTAACATCGTGGGAATCTGTGAGGCAGCCCAGGGGGTCGACCGGCGACGCGAGCACCTTGCAGATCTCGGCAAGTCGAAGGATGGTACATAACAATAGCCGAGAGATATGCGTCAGGCTCCAGGGTGGCAGACCAGCCGAGTCACACATACACTTCCCTTTACGAGAGTAATTAAGTTATACAGTACAAGGTAAAAATTTATCTGTTTCAAATACTTTTAATAGGTATCGGCCACCAGGAGGGGAGGTTTGGTGAGGAAAGCGCCGGTTCCACCAGGAACTTTGTTTCAAATACTGTATATATATATATATATATATATATACACGATATATATATACACGTGTACTTATTTTAATACAAACCATTTAGTGTACCAGAATTGTACGCACATACGAAACAACACATTAAAACCATTAGCCACGCAAGAGAGATGACACTGCTACACGTTGAGACAAAACAACTTTTAAAAAAATTCTAAAAGGAAATAGTTATACACATTCACCAACAAATGCATATTGCGCGAGCATCGAGCGCTGTACGTTATGTTAGACCAAAAAAATGTTCATTGTGAAGTGCGGGAACGATACAGTCAACACTGCTACACACTGATGCAAATATGTTAATAAAATAGTTATAAGCACTTACCAACCATGCAATGTACACATGNACTGTTATGAAAATAATATGTTAATAAAATAGTTATAAGCACTTACCAACCATGCAATGTACACATGTGTAAAATAGGAGAAAACAAGAATTGAAAAATACTAATCATCATTCTGCACACACTCTTTCGCGACCGAAGCTGAAACCTTCCCCATCTCTTCCCATTATCACTAAGATGTTCTTCTCTATTATTAGCCAGTATTTTATTTTGCTTCGTATATTATTTTGCAGCACAGAAAAACCGGTTGAACAAGCTTTTAATAACTCCCCCCCCCCCTTTTTTTTTTTTTNTATTCCTGTAACGTATTTTGCTATAGTCTATTCGCGATTTCTTCACACTTTCTGAATCAAACCTTTGAAAAACCATCCCATGCATGACGTGTTTCGTTCTTCCCTAAATTTATCATGTATCACAAGCGTTTTATACTTCTGTTAACGTAAGCGTGCCTTATGTTTTGTTAAATTGAACTTTTACTTATATTTTATCTATAAATTATATTATTTAAATTATAATTAATAAGACTGAAAACAGTGAGAAAACAGGTGTGTTGGTAATGACTACTAAGAAATAGTTCTTATGCGAAATATTATAACACCGAGTGCGCACGAATGCGGTGCGTTGTATCTTTGGTGTAATTTTCAAGACTAGGTTAAGATTTGGTTTATAGAATGGGGGGAAGGGGGATCTTGAAAGTAGAATTCTGGCAGAGCTTCAGAACAGTAGCAAGTAACCGTGAATGGACCATAGTATTCGCTCACAGTTACTCGCGAACCATCTGCAGTAGAGATGGGCGTTCTTAACATAACAGTTATTATAAACTGTTACTATTTGGTAACGTGTTACACGAGTAACACGTTCCATTGTTTAAACAGTAATTTTTTTTAACGTCTTTGATTGCCTCACATAAAACAACGCACGACTTCTGCGCATGCGAAAAAGTTATTTTTTGCGACGTCCGGCTTATAACTATTCAATTTCTCCCACCACAACTGGCAATTAAACATTACGCATGCGTGGAAGTTATTTTTTGTAAAGTCCCAGCTTGCAACCATGCGCATACGCAAACGTTATTACTTGGAACGCCAACATTTGTAACATTGAACAACGTAATCGTTATTTCTCGGAACGTCGAAACAGGCGAGAAATGTTCTACAATAACCAGTCACAAAAATGACATGTCACTGGAACGTGTTATCTACTTGGAACTGGAACGATGGAACTTGTTACATGCAAGTAACTGTTTTCCACATCCCTAATAATAGACTAAAGATGAGGTAGTCCGCTTATTCGTCTTCTGCGCATGTACCCAACACTGACCTACCCCAAAGGAGCACAACTATCAAAGTCAAATTGTTAACAGTAATGAAAGTGTTTGTTTATATCTTATTTTTTTAAATGACAGACTCTATTGTGTGAATAAAATACTTTTACCAAGTTGAATTTAATCAAACTGCATTACAAATTGGTTAGATGAAGTATAAGAACATCTCAAAACATTTGTTTACAAATCAGTTTACTAACCTAACATCCATGCCACGCTGTTTTCGCAAGACGTGTTAGCAGAAAAGCAGTTCAATGTTGGGGCACGGAGACTGGTTTTGCGCAGCCAGCGAGATCGGTCTACCTCATATTTAGTCTATGGGTCCATCCCTAATCTGCAGTCGCGGCACTACGTCGCTGAGGCAGGCACAGCTCTCGCGCTCGGGGAATGGGACCTTGGGGTGGGTTGTCGAAGATGATACAGTCGTGTGACGCGGCTGTATCCATGATCGCGTTGGAGGGTCGTTAGCAGCCATGAAGATTTCAAAGAGGGGCGGAGAGGAAGATGCAGGTGGTCACGGAGTTCTCNCAGCCATGAAGATTTCAAAGAGGGGCGGAGAGGAAGATGCAGGTGGTCACGGAGTTCTCCTATCTTCTCTGCCGTGGCACGCGGATACGCCATCACTTCCTCCTCCTCCCTCCTCGGGGACTCTCAGCAGGTGGTCCCGTATGGCGCCGTGCCTTATGCCTCAGCTGAATGGCAGTGCGCGTGCAGCGCGTCCGACTCAACTCTTCCACACGCGGTGGGGAAAAAGGGGGTAGAGTGCGCATTACAGCTCCGCATAACCATTATCGGTGTCCCAACAACGAATTACTTTTTTACTCCCTACCCAAATATCAAAATTACGTGGTTCCAAATAAGCTCATAACGCTGTTTACTTCAACACTTTCGTGCGCAACGTGGACAATCGACAACATGTTGCTTAGGAAGCTTATATTTTGCCGGTACTGTACTCTGCGAGGCTCAGTGTTCAATGGTCTTCTCTGCGGGTAACTGGTACTGTAAACCGTGTTACTACTCTAGGTTCATATCGCTGTTCACCGAACTCAAAGCCTACGCCTTATTGGTTGTGATAACCAAACAAGTTATTTGCCAGGTTAAGTGCAGCACTCACCAAAAGTTTATAATTTGCAACACTATAAATGAATGTGGGAATGAAAGGGTTAACATTTGACATGATAGTACCAAAGAATATCATGGCGGTTCCGTTGATGTGGGCAGGGGCGCCGACTTGTAAAATATATTGGAGGTGCTCAAATAAATGCATTTGAGAGGTGCTAAAAAAACATGAAAAAAGCTCAAGCGCAATATTAAAAAAGGCGGAGTGGTTTAACGCCACAATTAAGGTGGATGGCAGCAACTGGCTGTTACTACGCTAGAAAAGACTGCTAGCAAGACAATCCTGTATCCAAAATACAACTAGTTAAGTAATATTTATGGTTTAAAGCCGCTATACTCAACCTGCGGCCCGCGGGCCGCATGCGGCCCGCCGAGCTTTTGTGATTGGCCCACCTGGAGTTATCAAANAACCTGCGGCCCGCGGGCCGCATGCGGCCCGCCGAGCTTTTGTGATTGGCCCACCTGGAGTTATCAAATTGCCAAGTATTTTAAATTGCGCGCTCATCAGAGAAACTATGGGCGCTATAAGTACATAAATCCCTACCGCGGTGCGCGCAGTGTTGGGATATAGCAATCTCTCTTATTATCTCGCACAACTCAGAGTTGCGGGTTGCGCGAGCGAGACAGCCAGCGGCGGGAATTCCCCTTTTGCTTTCACACTTCTGTACCTACGTCTTGCCTTATTTGTCGTCACTTGTTTTAAATTTGTTTACATGACACACACAAATTATCAAAGTTCGCCTGGTAACTGCAGTTAATTGGTTTTATTAGTGTAAAATAGTTATTTTTCTATCAACATAAAGTCAGGAGTGTCTTCTAAGTATAAAAGAAAAATATGTGATGAAAACAGATTGTTTCAAGACGAGTGGGAAACGGAATATTTTGTTGTTCCTAACAAAAACAATGCAGCTACTTGTTTGATATGCCGAGAAAGTGTTATGTTAAAGAAATACAATATTTCTCGTCATTTTAACACAAAACACAAATCGTTCAACGAAACGTTTCCTTCTGGATCGTCTTTAAGAAGTGAGAAATTGAGTTTTTTTAAGAAGTCATTGCAACAACAGCAAAATGTTATGTCCGTGGCATTATCACAAGACTCCGCAGTAACCATGGCATCATATCAAGTTTGTTACATTCTTGGTAAGCATATGAAACCATTCACCGATACAGAAATTGTAAAAGAATGCTTTATTAGTGGGGCCAATGCACTTTTTCATAAATTCAGCAACAAAATACAAATATTGTCTAATATAAAAAAACCACAGCTCTCCGATTCAACCTGTATAAGGCGTATTGAAGACATTTCAAAATTCATCTAGGATAACTTATTAGAAAACCTTACAACCTGCAAGTTTTTTAGCTTGGCTTTCGATTCCAGTACCGACGTTTCAGCAACATCGCAATGCTCGGTGTTTGTTAGATATTGTACAGAACATAATTTAATCTTTGAAGGTTTTTTGAAATTTCTTCCAATGAAAGGTCAAACCCGAGGCACAGATTACCTTGATACTATTTGCAATTTTTTAGAGCAGAATAAAATTGATATACAAAAAATCGTGTGTGTTTGCACCGATGGCTGTCCTTCAATGACTGGATCCGAAAATGGATTTCTTACGTTGTTTAAGAAAAAATATAATTTAACAAATTTAATTACATTTCATTGCATTATCCATCAAGAAAACTTGGCGGCACGTGTTGTAAATCCAGAAATTGAAGCTGTGATGAAGACGGTTATCAATATTGTCAATTACATACGAGCAAGAGAATTGAACCACAGAAAATTTAAAAGTCTTTTGGAAGAACTGGGAAGCGAGTATAATGATGTCCTTTTACATACCTCAGTGTGATGACTTAGTAGAGGAAAAGTTTTAGAAAGGTTTTTTTTTGACGCCATGAAATAATACTGTTTTTAGAGCAAAATAATAAAGTGTACCCTGAGTTACTAAATGATGGATGGTGGTGTCTTTTAGCCTTTCTATGTGATATTACAGAAAAACTAAATAGCCTCAATCGGAGTTTACAAGGTGAAAATAACATAGTCTCACAGATGGCGAATAAAGTATTTGCTTTTGAGGAAAAGCTAAAACTTTATCATGAAGAACTACAGAACAAACAGCTGCACAATTTTCCAACTATAATTAAGATAACAGAGGACCGTATCGACATTTTTGAGGAAAACTGCTCTACAATTTCAAATTATATAACTGCACTATTAGATGAATTTCATAAAAGTTTTCAAGATCTAAGACAAATTAAAAAATGTTTGATGCTTGTAGAAAATCCATGGCATTTAGAAACAACCACTAACTCAGAGCTGGCTTCAATTTTGAATTGTAATTACCCAGAGTTGTTAGATGAATTCATCGATTTTAAAAACGACACCCACCTAGAAATTTTGTTTAAAGAAAAAAGGGAAAAAAAGGAGTATGTGGAATTTTGGAGCATTATTCCCCAAAAATATAAAAGCGTCCAAAGGAGTGCTCAAATCCTATTAACATTCTTTGGGTCGACATACGTGTGCGAATCGTCTTTTTCAAAAATGAAGTACACAAAGAATCTTTACAGAAACAAACTTACATACTCTTATCTGGATGATGTGATAAGGTTAGCAAGCAGCAACAAGCCACATCTTGATAAAGTTTTGAAAAAGTGTTCACAGTATCAAAAATCGCATTAAAACGTTTAAATAAACTATCTTTGTTAAAGCCTAAAATATTTATGTTTGTAAAAAGTAAATACATGGTTAAATGTTAAAATTAAGTTTTTTATTTACTTACACCTTAACAATTTTTACTTGCGGCCCGCGATACTATGACTGAACGGTATTTGTGGCCCCTATAAAAAAAAAGGTTGAGTATGGCTGGTTTAAAGGGATGAAATATTGCTCATAGCCTGTGGATGTTAGAGCACCCATTTCGCTGATTGCGGGAGGCTTTGGAACAAGCCTTGTGTGCGACTGGCTACAGCTTGTCGCGAATGTTTCCCTATTGGCTGAGCAAACGGTTGGTAAGTTACCAGGCGCTGATTGGCAAACGGCGTTCCGACCTGCTGTTGGCCGGTTCCGTTTGTTATGCTGACGTGTGCAGCTGGAGTTCGTTGCGTATGCAGCTGTTACACCTATGTATATTTATCTGCTCTGTGGCGAAGCCGAGCCGCTGCGGGGAGATAGATACCTCTATAGGCGTCAGGCAATTTCGCTCGCAAGACCAGCGGATTGGGCCGGGTCGGCGTGTGCTGCACTACGCTTCTGTACGGCCGGTGGCGCTATAGCGTGGCGCTGCTTTCAAGGTCAACCTGTCTTCTGCCGCGCCCACGCGGTCGCTGGCCCCTCACTGCCCCTAGGGCGGCGATAAACGGCTTCATGGTTACCGAACTCTTTTGAAAAGGAAAATCCTGCTCATTTATAAGCCGCTCACGGTTAATTGAGCACTTCTGAATGCACTACTTAAGATACACTTTTCTCATTTTGTATCTCGGAAAACTTACGTTGCCATGGGCTGTTCACTTAAATCATGTGTCAGTTAAGTGAAAAAGTGACACTGTCACGAACCTAAATGTGTTCCAAATATGCCAATTCGTAATATAATGTGTATAAAGAAAAAAATTAATTTGATTTATTATAAACACTATACTCGCAATACATCAAAACCAAGAACTATTTTGCTTAGCTCGCTTCCAACTTAACTATGAGCCTGTATGCCAGTGAGTGTGCACGGTAGCATTAACGCAGTTAACGAGCAGTGATTTTTTTTCAAAGGTTGATTATAAACGTGCTGACTTTATCCTGAGCAGCCTTATAACTCAGTATACCCCTTGTCTGTGTATGTGTGTGCGCGCGTGTGTGTATCCTTCCTATACGAGGAGAAATTAACGCCGTCAGCACGGGCCTAAATAATGGCTAGAAGAATCCATGCACAGATCGAAACTGTGAAATTGTTATAAACCGTCTCATGCAGTAAAATCGGAGTTCATCTAGTCGGCCTCCTCTGCCGAAATCTCCAATATACTTGCTATAGACATGCAGTCTCCTCTTATCCCAGGGGCCGCGGTAGCGGTAGCAGCCAAAGAACAGGAAGATAAAGGCTCGAAAATACATAGAACCGCGGGGTCTAACCTACAGCTCGTTTACAACGCGAAATTTCCCTGTCCCTACTAATAGCAAAATCATTACGTATAATTTTACGATGCCGTCTGCAACACAAATATTTTCAAAAATGTTTACGTAAATTTTTTTTTTTTTTTTTACGAGGTACGGC
>NQII01000956.1:410895-426668 GCA_002778355.1 Clitarchus hookeri | reverse complement strand
AAAAAAAAAAAAAAAAAAAAGTAACTGCAAACTTGTGGCGAAGCTGGTTTGGCCGAGTTTACGCATCGGTACTCCGGCTACCGCAACCACGATCCAGCATTTATAACCGACTTCTGCCGCGAGACCGAGGTCACGTTCCAACTGGCCGGTTTTCGCTGACAAAAGTTGTCACGCAATCCAATATTTGTGAACAAAAATGTGGACGTATTCCGTCATTTGGTCGTTCGCAACCAACCGTTGGCGTACGCGGCTAGCTCATCTATTAGCAAAGTGGAAAATACATGTACGTGCGTCAAAATATTTTCAGTTTTAGTGTACCGCTCATGCACTAGAGACCCGGAGAGGCCGCGGTAGCCGAGTAGTTAGTCTGCTCGCCTCCCACCAAGAAGAACCGGGTTCAGTCCCCNAGAGACCCGGAGAGGCCGCGGTAGCCGAGTAGTTAGTCTGCTCGCCTCCCACCAAGAAGAACCGGGTTCAGTCCCCCGGTCGGGTCACTCCCGGATTTTCGCATGTGGAAATCGTGCCGGACGATGCCACTGGTCGGCGTGTTTTCTCGGGATCTCCCGTTTCCCTGTGTCTTCTTCGCTTCGGTTTACACTCTGGTCAATGAACAGTCCAGAGAGGGTTTTTTTATATCAAGAACAAAATAAAATGTTGAGGTACATACATTCTGTGGGTTACCTCTCCCGGAAACAAATAGGTTGTTGATCTACACCTCCTTTCCGCCAGACACGCATGTATGTTAAACGAAACTGAAATCAACAAAATAAATTTACCAACAATTANAGAGACCCGGAGAGGCCGCGGTAGCCGAGTAGTTAGTCTGCTCGCCTCCCACCAAGAAGAACCGGGTTCAGTCCCCGGTCGGGTCACTCCCGGATTTTCGCATGTGGAAATCGTGCCGGACGATGCCACTGGTCGGCGGGTTTTCTCGGGATCTCCCGTTTCCCTGTGTCTTCTTCGCTTCGGTTTACACTCTGGTCAATGAACAGTCCAGAGAGGGTTTTTTTATATCAAGAACAAAATAAAATGTTGAGGTACATACATTCTGTGGGTTACCTCTCCCGGAAACAAATAGGTTGTTGATANTCTGTGGGTTACCTCTCCCGGAAACAAATAGGTTGTTGATATACACCTCCTTTCCGCCAGACACGCATGTATGTTAAACGAAACTGAAATCAACAAAATAAATTTACCAACAATTAAATCGCCAAACCACCGTCCTGTCGGTTTTAGCTAACCATCAACATTTACGATGCAATTGAATAACACCCGACTACTCGCGGCTGCAGGTTCGCCACAAAAAAAAAACGTTTAAAATTATTTCTGATTGGAATATACCTTTAAAGTTACAATGCCCACCACTTCGCAAAAAAGTATTTGGCCAAAAATTAGGCTAGTTTTAAAGGCCCAGTGACTTCATGCCAAATGTTTTAGGCCAAACAATTTCACGCCACGTAACTTTACGCCATATATTGTTTAATCCAAGTGATTTAAAACCAAATTATTTTAGGTCAAGTAATTAAGAAAAATAATTTTAAGCCAAGTGATTTTAGGGCTAATGACTTTTGAAAACTGTTTTAGGTCAAATATTTCAAAGCAAGTGACACGAAGCTTAAAGATGGAACTGAACAACTTGCTTATTTACAGTATTGTTAAAATAATTTGAAACAGGTGTACTGACGTACGAAGCTCTGCAGCACCGCAAAAGTACATCTACTGTCAAATTGTTTCATGGAAATGACCGGGGTCGACGCACTCATGCAATTAAATGACGTAATGTGCAAGCACAATTGTTGTTTTAACGATGAATTATTAATCAAAATATCAAAATTACCAAAACAAATCATGCGTTTTATGACACTGCATCCCCCCCCCTCCCCGGGTGGTAAATGGACTGTGTGATATATGTGTATATTTTGTTGTTTTTAGCAGCAGTTATGTAAATTGTGTTCGGCTATTAAAAAGGTGAAAAGACTCAGTTGGAATTTGAAGTTGTTCAAGATATTATTTATTTCAGTTTGGTTTCTTTATCAACACGAAGAGCAATAAGTTTATAAAAAATTATTTATAAATTTTATTCAATCGTTTTAAGATCTTTTGTTTTAAGAACCGAAGTCATTACTGATATAGAGTCGGAGCTATATTTGATTTAAGAGGCGTCCTGTATAAATTTATAAGAGAATATATATTTAGAGACCAGTCAAACATTTATTCCCATTTATAAAATTACTATTAAAGTAATTTAATTGAATAGAAAAGTTAATTTAACTACTTAGCAGGGTGGTAGTAGTTTGTGGTTTCCTATTAGTATCATCGCACCATCTTCGAGGAACTTACGATAGCATTCATTAATGAACGTTTATTACACTGGATGTCATAGTATATTTGCGGTTTCTTCACACATTTTCAATCAAACCTTTGATGTGTTTGGTTGTTTCCTAAACACATCATCTATAACAAGCGTTCTATACAGTTTTTGTTCAAATGAACTTTTACTTACCGTCTATCTATAAATTATAATATTTCATTCATTATTAATATGAATAAAAACAAGGAGAAAATAGGTGTGTTGGTAATGTCTGGTAAGAAATAATTATTTTGCAAAATATGTATAAACTGAGTGCTTGTGACTACGGTGTGTTGTCCCTTTGGTGTAACTTTCCAGGCTTTGTTGAGCTTAGGTTAGTTCTACTCAGGTCAGGAACAAAACGAGTTTTCTTGTGGGAGAGTTTGGCATACGTAACATTCTCGCCACTAGGTAAGCGCTAGTGTTCCAAAGAGGTAACTTTAAATTAAAATCTTAAGCTACGTGAATAATAAAACAGAAATATTTCACTTAGTTAAGTAGTTATTTTATATTTGTTTATAATTATTGCAATAACTCTTTTAAATATAAAAAAAATCTGGTACACATGCGAGACTAGCGCTTACCTAGTGGCGAAAAATTTTAGTTGCCAAACTAAAAGCATTGAACTTCCCAACCTGAGTAGAATAATCCTTGGTTGAGCTTTGTCTGCATGAGGCGGAGGAATATCCTGAAAGTGCTCCAGAAAAGTTGTAAGTAACCGTGGATGGGCTATAGACGCAGTCTCGAACAGGAAGGTCGAGAGTAACGCGTGGTGTCCACTTATCCAGCTTGTTGAATAAATGTATGCGCGGGCTCCTGGAAGACGGTGAGGTTCAGGGAAATAACTCTCAAGGTGACCTTTTCCCGTTGCAGGAGGATGGACACGGGGAGGAGGGCTGAGGCGACAACTGCAGGGGGTTCAGCGAGGGGCAGGAAGTGGTTCGTTGAACCTTCTTCCCCGGGGCCAGTCCGAGTAAAAGCCAGCTGCGTGCCTGCAACCTCGCCCGCCGCGCGGAACTAGCCCCATCCCCGAGAAAACACGAAACATACGAGAATGTAACTGCCGCCGTTTCTCATCATTGCCGAAGCTCGGAGCGGGGGTAGTTTAGGCCATGTGAGGAGCCCTTGACCAGCCAGTTGTTCTGTCATTTGAATACTACAGTGGGTTAGGAAAGGCTAGTCCCCTCCGCCCTCGCTGCGCCATAACAATGAGTAGTTGCGGTTGATAAGGCCCACCGCAGCAGCAACATGAGCTCGCAAGCCCAGTACTCACGGTGTTCCCCTCCTACCTCCTGACACGCCGAGGAGGGGAGGGAGGCGGCAGCAGTGACGCCGCTGCCTGAGTCTGAAGTTATACTTCCAGGATATTCCTCCGCCTAACAAAGCCTAACCGAGTCCAGAAAATTACACCACGGCGACAACGCACCTCATTCGTGTTCATTCCGTGTAATAACATTTTGCATAAGAACTATTTTTACTAGGCATTACCAACACACCTGTTTTCTCACTGTCCTTGTTCATATTAATTATAAATGAAATATAATTTATAAGTAAAATATAAGTGAACGTTTAATTTAACCAAATATAAGGTACGTTTACGTTAACAGAAATATAAGACGTTTGTTATACATGGCGTATTTAGAAAACAACCAAACACGTTATACATGACGCGATTTTTCAAAGGTTAGATTAAAAAAGTGTGTAGAAAACGCGAATAAATTATGACTACACAACTGAGCGATGTGGCGCAGTGGTTAAATTTCTGACTCACATTCAGGAAAACCTGGGTTGGTATCCCGGTCCGGCCATCCTGATTTCGGTTTTCCATTCATTTTTTCCCGATATCATTCCAGGCGAATGTTTGAATGGTTCCTTAGTACAGGCCATGGTCGATTCCTCCCCTGTTCCTGCTTCTCTGGACAACTTGCTCCGCCTTTAACCACCTCGCTGTCGAGATGTTAAAGCTGTTCAAGTCTGGTTCAAGTAGCTACATTTTTTTTTTCCCTGTTCCTTCCGACATTTTATGGTTTTGTGTTTACCATTAATAACAATTTAATAAAAAAAAGCCAAGTTAACTTAAATATAACTTTCACTACTTTTTAAAAAGAATTAAAGTAATTTAAGCCTTAAATTTTGCGCAAAACAAATATCAAAAAGTTTTACGAACGCAATGTTTAAATTCAGCTGAAGTACACTGAAGAGCCAAAAAAACTGGTATGGGCGTGCGTATGCAAATAACAGAGGTATGGTACCAATCAGAGTAACGCGATTCGGTTGACAGCTAGATCGGTCACTGCTGCTACAATGGCAGGTTATCAAGATTTAAGTGAGTTTGAACGTGGTGTTATAATCGGCGCACGAGAGATGAGACATAGCATCTCCGAGGTAGCGATAACATGCGACACCCCACACGTCGAGAGTTGCTACCGAGTGCCTCCAGGAACACTCTTCTGACGTTAGATACTTCCATTGGCCACCTAAATCACCAGACATGAACATTATTGAGCATATCTGGGATGCCTTGCAACGTGCTGTTCAGAAGAGATCTCCACCGCCTCGCACTCCTATGGATGTGTAGACTGCCCTGCAGGATTCATGGTGTGAATTGCCTACTGTTTCTTCAGACATTAGTCGAGTCCATGCCACGTCATCTTGCGGCACTTCTGCGTGCTCGCGGGGCCCTACACGATATTACACGATATTAGGCAGGTGTACCAGTTTTTTTTTTGGCTCCTCAGTGTATTTCTTGAAGTCTGAGGAACGCCATGTTAATTTTTTTTTTTAAGTCTGACGTTTGTTCGCCAACGATTGCGGGTTTAACTTATAGGTATTTTGAGTTTTTTTATTGTAAAACTGAAAGTAAAGTTATGTTCGACGCACTGAAAGAATTTCAATGCAATTCCTTCTTAATCTAATGACATCAACAATTTATTTGACTTGTAAATAAACACGTTAATTATACAACATTTTGAAATTTTTGTGGAAAAACACATAAATTAAAATTCCTATAACTTCCATGATTAAAATTAATTTTCCATGATTTGTTATACTTTCATCAGACTACTATTTCATGAATTATAAAATAGCCATAAAATATAGAAAGAAATTTTTGTCACTTAAACACCCTGCCGACCTACCTCCGTACTAACTACTCAGAGACGAAATTACGTGGTGGTGGTACCTTTGATTATGGGCGTACATTCTCTGATTGGCCGCGCGAGGCTTTAGGAACGATGGGCCTTGTGTTCGATTGGCTGCTACGTGCTGGGAGAAAGAATTCCTATCGGCTGAGTCGCCAGCTAGCTAGTAGGTTACTTGGCGCCGATTGTCGAACGGCGTTACAACATTTTGCTGGCCTGTGTCGCCATTTTGCTGGCGTGTACGGCTGGAGCTAATGATGTAAGAGATTGTTTCACCTCTGTATTCTGAAATACTCTGTGCCGAAAGTTATGATTTTTGTAAAGGGGGTAGGACTGTGCGATACCCACTTATGTAAAGAACTGAGAAGTCTAGGCTGCTGACAAATGATTCTGCGAAACTCACGCACCTTACGTGTTTAACGCATATCGCGATATATTGAATACCCTACACTGTTAGACCATGTCGCAGTTGCGTAATTTCTGAAATATTGTTTCGTGGTCGGTACATCGCAATATCAAACAACCTCTACCGGGAGGGGGACAAAAGGGCTATATAGTGCTGGGTTCGATTCCCCGCCGAGTCGGGAATTTTTCAGACGTGTCAAATTCCCTTTCTTGGGTAACGACCAACCACTGCGGTGCCTAAACTAATCTTCAGGCAAACGACCATCAACACTAAAAGAAAATATTACCATTCTTAATATTCTGGAATGTTTGGTTTGTTTCCGACCACTAGTATTGTGATGGATGTGCGCTTGCTAAACATGAGTAACATATGCTATATTCTGGAAAAACAGTGGCGTATCCAGAGACCCATTAAGGAGGGTGCTAATTGATGGATAGGGCACTGTGCATTACGTTCAAACCAAGTACTTACCAGTGAGATACATATAAATGGCTATTGTGTCGAACCGCTTCAGACAACTGCTTATTTTCTTCCTTAGCCATGTCCACTGCCCGTGCTATACCACTTGTGCCACCAATAAGTCTGTCGAGGACGCTGAGTGCTGGCACGATGAAGGTCAAGATGCCTCCTCGCTTCCCTACTACCTTGCGAGGTTTCCTCCTTGTCTTCCCAGTTTTTTCTTCTTTCGAAACTACAAACCAATTCCGCTCTAGACTTGAGCTTTCATAATCTTGGACAAGCCCTAGGTAGCTAGACCTTCGCCAATTTTGGACTTGGGCGATCTAACTACCGACTTTGCTTTTCCCGCGAGAACAGTGTCGACTGCATGCCTATCTTCCCACTTGCTACTGGTGGTTTAGGCGATGCCGTGTTCCTTGCACGCCTCATCCAACGAATTGACAGTGATGTCGCCACACTTCAATCGTCGTGCTAGTCGCATGCCAGGCCCGCAGTATTTGTAGCCTGGAATGTGTACCATGAAAGGAAGATTGTTCATCAATGCAGTCACCAGTCCACATACGCTCTTGGTCTTACTCCCATAGCACATTTCAGCATACTAACACAACTTAGTCGTCACGTATACTTTATACATTTGTTTCACAGCAAGTGACCATCCACGTCATCAAACCTCGAACTTGGCCATCCACATCACCTGAAATCTAGTGAAGGCGCACACAGGGTGACTACATACCCATGCCTCGAACATGGTCCTGTTACCATAAGTAGTGATGGTTTACGTGTTCATGTATCAGTTCAATGGAGATCATGCCACAGACCACCATGTTTTCTGTTCGCATCACGTCTGATGACGAAACTATCTCCTGGGAATCACGTCATGGGAAGCTGCTGCCAAACACCGTGCGAAGTATCATAGCGGGACCAAGCAACTGTGGAAATACATGTGTACTTCTCAGCCTTTTGGAGGAACCAAATGGTCTTCGGTTCGAAAATCACTACAACAGCCAAAGTCCATTTAGCAACAATGAAGAAGTCATGCAGCCAAGTAATGCTCTGCCAAACACTGTGTTTATTTTGACGATGCGGCATGTGAGAAACAGTCGACCATGCAGCAGTATTTTAGCATGGATTTACATGTAGCGGTGGATTCGATATACCTGTATCAAACTTATTCACGCATGCCTAAGCAACTTCTGTGAAACAATACTAATTTCCTCGTTATATTCCTCATCTGAACTTACGACATGTTTACTCCGATCATGTTAATACAGATATGCCATTTTACGGATATAAAATTATGTGCTCATGTTGCTGACGAGATCCTCATCGTTTCCTTGCGATAGCTAAGGATTTTCCACCCCATAAGTACCATAGGGGATTCGATTAGTTTATTACCACACATCAGTGAACAATGAGCTGCCATATCCCAGTTTGGTCATAGTGGCCTGAAGTGTGCGTCAGACAGCTGTATTACATCTACTGACGATGGTAACTGCAGTTTCTGAGGGAAACCGGCCAAGAATTTCAGAGGGCCGTAACATTATGGCAATGCGGCTAATGTGTCCTTTGTCTGCAGCGTCACTTCAGAGGTGTTGCAACCATTGGCAGTACTGCACGCCACATCAGCTAACACTGAGACACATCTTCGCGCGCACTGACGACCGGTATGTCTCGGATCACTGCTTTAGAGACGAAACTCAATGGTGTGGGCGAGCGAATAGCCAGCAGGGTTCATACGGCTGTGACCACTGAATTGCATGCATTGACTGAGGATGTGCGGGAACCGTCTGCTTTAGGTGGGAAGCTCGCCACTGTCGAAAACCGTCTCTTCGATACGAATATCCTGACTAACATGGATGTGCCGCTTGACACATTGATCGAGAGGGTGTCCAAACTAACTGCATTTGCTTCCGTCGACGCTCTCGAGGCTGTGGAAGGCCGGCTATTCGGCAACACAATTTCGATGTCTGCTAAGATTGATGCTCAGATTCGTACATTGACTGACGATGTGCACAAACTAACTGCTTTAGGAGGCAAGCTCGCAGCTGTGGAGGAGAAGCTCGATGCCTTGGGAGATTGAGTTGCCGATGGGGTTCTTAAGTAACCTGGCTACCAAACTAGACGAGCACCTTAATGTGGCGTCCGAGGGTGCGGGCATGCTGACTGCTTCAAGTAAAAAGCTAGAGGCTATGGCCAACATGGAATCGAAACTCGGCGCTGTCGGACAACAAATAGTCAACATGGATCTTATAAGCATGTCCACTAAACTAAATGCACAAGCCCAAGGTTAGGTGTGACACTCGCGGATGTGGAAGACATTATACGACGTGTGATTCTTCATGCCCTATCTGACTTGCATTCAAACGATGAACAATTAAGACATTGTCAGCAGGGGCGAGATGTGGTCGTCCAGCGAATCTCCAATTCTGAGAGCAATATCTCAAAGCTGACCATACAGACACATCTAGTCACCCCCTAAATATATACTCTGACCATTCTACTTCCGTTTTTAGTACAATGACTGCTGCCGCCGAGGATTTACATCGCATAATCGAAAGTGTGCGCAATAAGTATTTACTGGCTAAGTGTGCATGCATGGAGTGCGATGCTACTTTGGAAGAGGCGTTCCAGCCGGTAACATCACAGCTAGATAATTTACAACAAAGTGTTCACCCTGCTGCTGATATGAATACTGAACCAGGCATTGTTACCCAGGACTGGAAGTAGGCACAAGTTACTTCCGGAAGATACTGTGGGTGATGAAGACGATGATTTGCCTTTTTCTGCATTGAAATATAAAAAAGGCAGGCCTAACATGTGAAGCACGACCGTTCGCAATTACCTGTCATCGTACATGAGGTTTAATGATGGTGCATATGGTGTTTATAGGCACAATAAGAAATGGTTCTTGGGGAACAAACACAATTTTTTTCTCCCCAATGATTTTATACGCATTGGTGACGAAGCAATTCGGGCATCTCCAGGCTTCCATGAATTGATGTTTAAATGCAAGCCCGTTGAGTGCTCGCATGAGGTACTTCACCAGTACAAACCCTTTCTTAGCCTCACGAGTGCTCATTTGACCGACAATGACTCTTCCAGCAATGCTTATAAAACGAGATATACCCTAAATTTCTCACTATCTCTAATCTGTTCCCGGACATAGGCTTACCATCCAGCTCAGGTATGACTTCGAAGCTGGATGTGGGCAACCGACTTGAATGTGTATTTGGGATGATGTCAATGAGCTCGTAGCATGTCTACGACTGCTAAACATCTCAGCAGCTGGCAATAATTCCCGCACAAACAAGATTGTAAATATTTTAGAAGAATTGCGAGATGGTGGGTACACCTAATAAAAAAAAATGTCATACACTCAAATTGCTGTCGAACTCCACCGTCGTGCACACCATAATTACCCCAGGTGGAAAGTACTTGGTCTTTGGGCTGAGAGATTTATACCAGGCCGACCTAGTTGAAATGACCCCACCATAATTACCCCGGGTGGAAAGTACTCGGTCTTTGGGCTGAGAGATTTATACCAGGCAGACCTAGTTGAAATGACCCCATATGCGATAATTAATAAGGGTTTCAGATACATGTTAATGGACATAGACGGATACAGCAAATATGCACAGGTGATCTCGGTTCACCGGAAATGTGGCCTTATTGTGATCGATGCTATGAAGATTGTTATGTTGTCCCGATTGGTATAATCTTACAATCATTGAGTACACCACGCTATNCGGTCTTTGGGCTGAGAGATTTATACCAGGCCGACCTAGTTGAAATGACCCCATATGCGATAATTAATAAGGGTTTCAGATACATGTTAATGGACATAGACGGATACAGCAAATATGCACAGGTGATCTCGGTTCACCGGAAATGTGGCCTTAATGTGATCGATGCTATGAAGATTGTTATGTTGTCCCGATTGGTATAATCTTACAATCATTGAGTACACCACGCTATNATGTGATCGATGCTATGAAGATTGTTATGTTGTCCCGATTGGTATAATCTTACAATCATTGAGTACACCACGCTATAAGCATGCGGCCAGTGGATGTCAGGGGTAATTCTTTGCTGGACACTGTGTTGAAAGCTGAGAAGAAATTGGACACATACAAGTGTAAGGCAAAGGGTGGAGACTGCATCAGGATATCATGACTGAAGTGCTCATTTATAAAATTGCACACACCTAACTGGAGCACTGAAGTCTACAGGATTGTCAAGATTCGCAATTACGAACCAAGGACCTATTATCTCGCAGACATGGGTGGAACTGAACTCCGAGGTTCGTTTTATTATCTGAAGATCCTACTTACCAAATTCCTCAACGTTTATTTGTTTCAGAAAGTCCTCCGCCGGTCTGGCAACAGCTTTTTTGTAAAATGAATGGGTTTCGATTCGCATCACAACAGCTGGTTGAAATGCTCAGTCCTTGCTGATGTGTAATTGGGTACTACATTGCAAGAGGTGTGATTGAACCTGTATCTGAAACTAACAAATGTATTTCTTTTAAGTATAAATAAATTTAGAAGTGCCAGCGCTCGCGCATGATCTTGGCACATGTACGTTGCTGTGCAATTGGCTCTGTATGGACGCATAAATAAATATTTTATAATAATTTTCTGATTGTTAGAATGATGGTATTTTACTTTTACACATAAGATACAGAAGCGCGAGCACTCGCACATGATCGGCGCACATTTGCATCTCAGCGCACTTGACTTTGTATGGGTGCATATAACTTTTATGTAGAAACGCGACCTGCCCAAATTTTTTAAACATGTAAATTTTATTTTCTGAGTTATGGTATTTTTTTATACTATTCATTTTTACACATAAAAAGCATGTGTGTGCGCGCGTACGTGTGGTGCCTTCAGTTTTTTCTCTGTGTATATTCTACAATAAACATCCTCTTTTTTTTCGCGATGACAATTTTATTTACTGGGGAGTGCATAGGCCGATGCGAGTACTCACTTTATTTCTTCTCATAACCGTGCAATGACGATATTTTTCGCGATTACAAGTTTATTGTCTGGCAAGTGCGTAGACCAATGCGAGCATATAAGTTATTTCTTCTCCTAACACTTCCCATGCAATGATGGTCATGTAGTCTAGACGCGGGACTTGCAACCGAAGGGTGGTCGGATCTAAACAGTACGCCTCCTGCATTTTTTTGAGTTCCGAAACAGTTACAAGCTAAAACAATTCTCAACGCTCCTGGTGACCACCACTTGAATTTCACTCCTCGATGCTAGTGCGCCTCTGCAGGCGACGGGTAAACCAACCAACATACAAAATGACCGCTTCAATACCAGTGTTCCTAGCTGCGAACGGTACAACCTCCCACACTATGGTGGCGGGCGAGGGCATTAAATACGGCCGCCTACCGCTGCTGACTGGTGGCAAGCACGGGAATTAAAGATGGCTGCCTACAAAAGCCGGTGATGGTAATGGAGGATGCGAATAGCAAGAGAGAGAGGGGGGAGGAAAGGGGCGGGTACAAGAAAGGACGTAAAGGAGACAGGAAGGACTATGAGAAAACCCCAAAGCATAGAACGGACGAGATAGAGACATGTGGGAATGAGAGAGCATGGGAAAATAAAGGAGATTGGAAGGACTATGAAAAAACCCCAAGGGATATAATGGGCGAGAGATAGAGCGACAGGAAGGAATGCAAGAGGTGAGAAAAAATAATAGGAATACAAGAGCATTAAGAGAATGGAGAGAACGATAGAGCAGGAGGGAAAAAGGGAACCTTCAAGGGGAAAAAAGGGAAATACAAAATGGACTCCATTGGCGAGGAATGACAGAGCAAGAGGTTTCTGCGTGACGTCATCCAAGATGGCCACCGGCTCGTCCCCTTGTCAGCATCCGGCGTCCTGGTGCGGGTGAATCATCATTTTATAACCACTACCTGCCATATTTAATTTTTTATTTATATCTTCCTGATTAAAATTTAGGAGGATTTATTTTAAAATGCGTCAATAGAAGCTTAGCTAAGTACTTTACCCTTCGTTACAGACATAACATGTGAACTAATGACGCATATTTATGCAATAATTAACTTAATACAAAATTTTATAAATCAATTTATTCTCACCTTTTAATGACAATCAGGGAATACCTATTAAAAATCACGTACACAAATTTGCACAGAACTATGAATTGTAATGCTTCTATGTCGAAACATTTTCAGAAATGACCCCGACTCTTATGACACTAAAACGAATAATTTCTGTATAAGGGGTGATACAGCCTCTTAAGCGCCGATGTGGGAGAAACGAGCTGAAGATGTCACAGCGACGGGATTCAATGTTGGAGGAAATGGTAGTATCCAGAGAAAAATCACCAGCCAAAGCAACGTCCGCCACGTTTCCCACGTGCAAAAAATAAGATGTTACCCCGGCGGGGGTTGAACCCGGTTAGCTGTGGCGGGAGGGCGATATAACAACTGTACCAACCAGGCCCCTTGAAGCTTCGGAGATCGTACTAAGCTGTGATGAAATAAGCAAGACTACAGAGGATAAGAAAGTTAAGAGTGGTAAGTTAATGTAGAAGTAAAGTGGATCTCCTTATAGTGATGCAACCATCAACCCAGTAAATGCAGAACACTTTAAAAAGCACTGTGCATATTTCCAAAATCGTTAGAAAAATATGGCTTGAGTTTCATATGAAAGATAAGTTATTGTATTTTTTTTAGTGTAAAATACGTCACAGTAGTCAGTTTCTTTAATGGTTAAATTAATTAATTAAAAACTAAAATTTCCATTTTTACTTAAGAATGTGCGTTTTTCTTCTCAGAATGAATTACAAAGTTAGTTTTATTAAAAAAAAACTTCATCTAATCAAATTAGCAGTTTTTTTCTATGCTTGTANGAATTACAAAGTTAGTTTTATTAAAAAAAAACTTCATCTAATCAAATTAGCAGTTTTTTTCTATGCTTGTATCTGATAAAATATTCCCATACCATATTATAGGTGTGCTAAAAGTTAAGTTCATGAAAATAATTTACAATACATATTACACCTGTTAACTAAACTATTAATTTTTAAAATTTAAAATAATGTCAAATACAACTTTTTTTTTTTTGTAAACAGACTACGTGAAGATGTCGAAAGATGAATGAACAGGGAGGGTGAGGTGATGATGTGCGCGATAACAGGCCTGGCAATGAGTTGTGAACAGTTGGAAGAGGACTGAGCACCTGTCTAACTGCAGAGGCGTGTTCCTGTGTCTCTGGCTATCGTCACGAGCATTTGCTGCTGCCTAGAAAAATCACAGTGATGCAACTAATGCGATCATGAGCAACCAACAATTGCAGGTGTATGTTATTATGCCTGTTGTCATGCGGCCAAAAAAAATTATCCTTTTATTATGTAAATCGCCCACATTTCCCTTATCTCAATTTGAAACTAAAATTTTATTCTGCAATTACTGTAAACTTACAATTATGGAGATTGTCATGCGTAAAACTCAATAAAATGTAAATACAGCACACAACAAATATTGTAATGTATGTACTTTTCTATACAATGACATTTGAAAGGAATGGTTATGTGTAAAATCGATGAAAATGTGATTTAAAAAGAATAATATTCGTGAGCGATTAATAAAATTTTAATCTTATTGTTCACGCAATTTATGAAAAAAAAGAAAAAAAAAATATATATATATATATATATAATGTTCTGTAGTCTTCTTCGAACTCACTTTCTTCGTAGAGCTGCAACTATCTGCACAACCAATGCATAGCATACCAAACTATACTAGAGCACCTGTCATAATTTAAAAGAAAATAAACTGTATTTCTTGTATAGATTGTACACTGAAGAGCCAAAAAAACTGGTATAGGCGTGCGTATGCAAATAACAGAGGTACTAAAACAATCAGAGTAACGCGATGCGGTTGGCAGCGCCTATATAAGACAACAAGCATCTGGCAAAGATGCTAGATCGGTTTCTGCTGCTACAATGGCAGGTTATCAATATTTAAGCGAGTTTGAACGTGGTGTTATAGTCGGCGCACGAAAGATGGGACATTGCATCTCCGAGGTAGCGATACAATTAGGATTTTCGGTACGACCATTTCACGAGTGTGCCGTGAATATCCATCGNCACGAGTGTACCGTGAATATCGGGAATCCGGTAAAACATCATATCTTCGACATCACTGCGGCTGGATAAAGATCGTGACAGAACGGGACAAACGACGACTGACGAGAATCATTAAACGTGACAGACATGCAACCCTTTCTCAAATTGGCACAGATTTCAATGCTGGGGCATCAACAAGTGCCAGCGTGCGAACTATTCAACCGACCATCATTGATATGGGCTTTCGGAGCCGAAGGCCGACACGATATTAGGCAGTTGTACCAGTTTTTTGGCTCTTCAGTGTATTATATGTGATAGAGTAATGTACGTAATTTTATAAAAGCCATAGTGTTATAGCCTGAAAGTATTGTAAACGTATTATATACTGATTTGAATAATATTTTTGTGAAATATTAAATTTGTTTTAGTAATATGCCATGATTGAAAACAACTTTAAGTACAATTTTTTCATGTAAGAACATAGACGTTACTTATTTACTTCTAAAGAAAATATTTTATACTCTGTTCAAAGAGAAACTAAATACGCGTTATTTTCATTTTGAGCTGTAATCTTTTCTCATCTGGAATAAAATGCGTCGAATGGTCCGCATGAACAGCCTGACTGTACGGAAATTGTCGGACAAGTATTTGAAGCGACTATAATGTTATACTAGGAGGAAGGGACAGGATGAGGGTGACCCACACTAATAGTTTGGCCAGTACGAGTGTCATGTATTTCTTACCCCGGTTGTATTGTAGTTTATCCGTGTAATATCGTAGTAGCACATCAGTGTCATTCATAACAGGGCCGACAAATCTAAGAACTCCATGATGTTAGGACCGGGCAAGGCATGCGTACATGAATTTAGAACTAGTGAGTTAACGAGTGAAACAAAAACCTTTGTAATGTAGGTATAACTGGAAATTAATTTCACTAATTCAGTTAGTTTGTTACTTTTTATAATTAAGTGATGGCGTTTACGGTAAAGTGATCACTTTAGAAAAAAAAAAATTCTTTGTCCTTAACTGCGCTCTATCAGAAAACATATTGTGACTGGAATGGTCTCTGTAGAGTTGGAAATGTGTTCTATATTTCAACGTCGAATCGCAAGTATAACATTTGAATCAGTGGAAAGTGATTTTTAAAATGAAGTTTTTATTTGCTGTATGCGCGTATACGAGTAAACACGTTAGCAACATATACACACGCATAACATTTTTCAAGTTAAGCTTGACTAATACATGAATAAAGTTATGAGGTCCATGACGATGCCGATTTTACATATACACATAAAAATAGATCCTAAGC
>NQII01000956.1:394575-410586 GCA_002778355.1 Clitarchus hookeri | reverse complement strand
CTAATGATGAATGACGACAACAAGACGGTTAACGACGGCCTATATCAAGCGCGTGGTTCTGCGGCCGCGCTCAGTGACCGGTGGAGGGGATTTCTGCAACTGTCGACGACCAAATGGTGGCGTTGCACTCCCGCTCGTTTATGTTTGAAGGTGTGATCAGGCAAGC
This sequence comes from Clitarchus hookeri, assembly GCA_002778355.1. NCBI lineage: Eukaryota > Metazoa > Arthropoda > Insecta > Phasmatodea > Phasmatidae > Clitarchus > Clitarchus hookeri. The sequence goes on along the minus strand of NQII01000956.1, from coordinate 410,420 downwards.
CGTTCAGCTAAGGCCTGACCACACCATAACAGCGTGTATTCCACTAACATTTTTCAACGTGAGCAGAATAAGAACAAAGTGCTGTTTATAATGGAACGTTTCACCCATCCGTAAGTCCTGATTAAAATATGCTGTCTCCACCCACTGACACAGTCAGACAAAACTCTCGGATAACAGTATATAAAGAGTGAAAGGAAGTATACAGTAGTAAACTTTTACTCTTTTTGCATACGCTCAACACTCAATAAGACGAGATTCAACCTACCTCATAAAAATGTTTTCCATTAATTTAAGAAAATTTTGCCTAATGTTTTGCTTCCATCAGCCCTTCTACTGTGATTTCAGGGATACCCACCCACGCGAACACTTGTTCTCATTCATCCGTTTTAAAGGCATCCGACTCTTTTCAGTGAATCCCCTACAAAAAAATTTTATTTTAGGCGACTTCATACGTAAGAGTATTAAAAAATAAAAGACCAAACTATCTTGAAAAATTACACCCAACAACAACACATTTTGCCGCAAGTCGTGCTCACAGTTGACAAAGATAGTTTTATGGATGCCTTCACATTCCACATACTAGACAAATACAAAATCGAATTAGCTGCTCCTTTAAATTTCTAAACTATACGACACAAAGCCGTCCACCTTGGGGTGTACATCGTTTATTGGGATGTCCCAATGTGTTCACTTGTCGGATAAAAATTGGAATATGTGTGATCTGTTCTTCCTGTTTCGAAATACGTTTTGATTTATTGACACTGGAGTTTTTAGAGAAAGCTGCAATACTATTGTTGTCAGTAGTATAAAGTTGTCTTTGTTTTTTAATTATATGCTGTTGTATGTCGTAAACATCAGTAACAACCGTCAAATTTGTACTTTCTGAACACTTTTATCTTTGTAGGCGCCGCGCCATGGATGCTGACAGACAGAAATAGTTTCGTCTTAAAATGGCCAGACACAAATTTTTACACACCGGTCAGACGTTTGCGTCTGAAGTAAGTATAACACTTTGACGCATTCTGCGTCCCTATATTTTATTCGTCAGAACACACGCTCTGGCGAAGCTCGCGGGCGTACGACCGCAATAAGGATTAAGGGTTTTGTGGACGTGCCGGCAGAGTGACGCCAGGAGCCTCGCAGCTGCAAAGGCACACCCTACCAAATGTTTCTGCTCGTGCAACTGTTCCTGCACGTGCAGACGACATCCGGAGACAACGGAAGGCACCAGGGCGCGGACACAGCTGCATTTTGCACCTGCCCAAGGGACACCGAGATCCCACCACCAGCTGCGCCTGTCCCGGGCTTGTACCGCAATAAACCATGAGAGCTTTTAGCGGACGTGCGTGCAGAATGGGACAATAAACTTCCAGGCCAGAACCAAGGGACGACGTCACGCCGGCTGCGGACCACACGAGCAGCGGCCAAGTGTTTTATGACCCAGGGGGACGACAAGCACTCCGGACACGTGCAGAGATGGGGCAAGTTGAATATGATGATGGACGCTACAAAACCACACGAAGGGGGGAGCAACAGGGCAGTCAGTGGAGAGACGTCGAATCAGTCAGTCGCGGATCGAGCAGTCAGTCAGTCAGCCGGAGTCAGTCGAGGATCGAGAATGCATCACGACGTCGACCTCAGTCGGAGGCCGTCAAGCGGGACGTGCGGCGGGAAGCATCCGAGAAAAGTCAGTCAGACTTCGTCAAACGCAGAGTCCTGCGTTGGACCCGGGAAGAAGGAACTTCGAAGCCAGGCGCCGAGACGCCCACCAAGTTCGAGAGCAGTTCCAAGCCGCCAGCCGAGGGAATTCAGCGCTGCAGTGTCAGATAAGTAGTTCTACACCAAGTGCGAAGAATCTTCCCCCCCCCCCCCACGACGCCAGTCGCGGCGTCAAACCATACGTAGCCTACATAGAAAAAGGGGAGGGGAGTTTTGTCTCGTGAGTTCATGTACCCGTTAACCTGTTCAAGCAACAATAATTGAGCTAATATACTTGAGTGTTCATATCACAATGTTATTAGTAAATTGGACCTAGAGACAACAGTGTCGACGTACTTATACGCCCTATCACTGAGGGCTAGCTAGTTCACGACCGCGGAGTGCGGCGTCTCGTCTTAGTTATGGATGAAGCAAACTTAAGCATTTGGCAGGTATCAACTTGATGCATGTAAAGTTATTTACGTCTACATATATGTGTGCGTACATATACTGCATATGAAAATCCACGGGAANACTTGATGCATGTAAAGTTATTTACGTCTACATATATGTGTGCGTACATATACTGCATATGAAAATCCACGGGAATTGTCGAAAATTTGGATGGCATTTTTACATTAAATCTTTATGTTAAAGAATTGCATTACGTGAAATGAGGCACAGTTTGAAAGTTCTGCTGTCACACATTTTTATAACGAAAAAAAAGTGTGATATTTTGTGAAGTGATTTCATTATATTTTCTTTGTTTAACGAAAAGGAATATTGTGTTATTGTTGTTGTATTGAAATTATTATTTTGATGTCTTTGGAAAAATGCCACCAATAAGGCGTCCAAATATCGGTCAGTTTGAGAGTTCTGCTGACACATGTTTATTGCGAAGTAATTTCATTATATTTTCTTTGTTTAACGAAAAAGAATATTGTGTTATCTGTGATTCACGAACCCGGACAGCATTCTCACAGAGAAAAAAATTGTAAACAAACATTTGCTTGTGTTCACGGTGGAAAACGGGTATGTGCAATAGGTATTATCTACGACATCCTTCATAATTACCATGTACGTTTCATCTTGAAGCATGGCAGAAGATTTAGAAGTTTTGTTTTCAACACTTATTCTTTCATTAAAATCTCATAATTGTAAAATTAGTTACAAAAATTACACAACACATCCATCTCGCTACGCAGTAACATTATGTAATTACGGAACAAGATATTTAGTGCAAACATGATGCACTAACATCGTGAAAAATAACGAAATTCTAGGTCAATTTCCCGGAAATAAACACTGTCAATACAAGTTTCATTATAAAATTATACTGCCATAATTTTATAACAAGTGAAAATAGCGAATCTTAAATGCTCCCAACCTATGTAATCAATATGAAAGGTTTACAAAAATGTATTATTGGCTTTTCCAATGTGCCTATCTTCCATATAGGCATGTGTGTTGTCATACACATAGGCGGAGAACTGCTAACTCAACACCTCGAGAGGAGAAGATTGGGCCGTCTCACCTGTATCGAGTAACGGTACTCCGGAGGGTGGCACGTGACGTCACTGCGATGCAGCGCTCCCCCGAGTCTTGGGGCCCGCCCATGCGCCATTTATTGCTAGTTTCGGACCGCGGTTTAACTCAACCTGGGGCCAAATTATTGAAACTATCGAAATTATTTCTCTAGAAGAAAGACGTCATTCCGCTATCGGAATGTCTAGAGCCAATTTTTGAACACTCGGTAGTGGAATTGTATACCAGAATCGATCCATGAGGTGTCCAAATGAATCCGACAGCTAGGTAGCTGCCGGAATCGCCATTCCTCTTCAGATTTGTCTATAATCCTTTGTATGATGTAGGAAACTTGAAAATATACTCGCGCGTTGTTTAATATAAATGTAATTAACAAAGGAACGTATAATTATTACCAAATATCAAGTTATCAAGGCGTTTACATATCTATGAAAAAATTGTGTAAACAAAGTTAAGTTGGTAGGTGAAAACTGATAGAATTGCTAAAAAATATCAGGTGATATATTATAAGAAACTGCTAAAACATAAATACACAAAGAAATAAATTTTGCAAGAAAAGCTGTAGTCGTGAAATGTAGTTAGTACTGTGAATCAAAACGTAATGAATTTGTTTTAGACANAATTTTGCAAGAAAAGCTGTAGTCGTGAAATGTAGTTAGTACTGTGAATCAAAACGTAATGAATTTGTTTTAGACATGTAAACATTAATGAAAAATATTTTATAGTTTACATCCATAGCCGGAGTATTAGCAAAAATTTTGTAATGGTATATTTNGAAAAATATTTTATAGTTTACATCCATAGCCGGAGTATTAGCAAAAATTTTGTAATGGTATATTTACAACCGAAAAGTATAAATTCTTTTAGTGTTGCTTTTTAATTTGCATTTTAACATTTGTTACAGTAAGGTAAGGCGTTTTACTGTTCTTTCGTGAATAAAGTTACGATAAAGTAATTAAAATATAAAAGTTTCTTAAATATATTATTAATTAATGCTAGACCTATATCTAGCGGCAATATGAGATAACTCTTTAACATGTTCTTTCATGGGCTAAGTTATTTTATTGGCAAATATTTGCGTAGTTACGTCAATACAAGTATATATAATTTGAGTATATTTGTTTTATTAGGCCTGACTAATATTTATAAGTTATCTTCAGCTAATTCCTGGAGGATATTCTGCGGAATGATTCCATGCGCATAAAACGCGATGTTCATCCAACTTTTTCTTGCATAAGCTAATTGAGATTTTATTTTTATATAAATCTCTTTCGTGACAGTAATGTAAATGTATAAAAAAAAAGAAAATGTTGGATATATATTGCAAAACAGTAGCTGTACCAACGTGCAAACGAGTATTAGATACAGATTTTACTCCCTTTGCTAGGAGTCGTGCTGCTAGCTTCCTCAAACACATTTTTGTTATCGCAGAGAAAAATCTGCTAGAGGCAATGGTACTTCAGGAGGCAAGCGGCCGGGGACCTGGCCTGCTCATTGACACCCCGTGGTTCCTAGAATGGATTACCAACAGGCTGAGAAAAAGAATGGATGTATTTGAGGGGAGGGGGGTTTAAGACTGTGGTACCATCTAGCGGATAGTTTGGAAGTATTTACAAATCAGTTGGCAGTGCGCTCTGGGCGACAGAGAATCACACTACCTCCCACTTGTCCTTTACCTTAAGAGAAAGTAACAGTATGCGACTCACGTTAACACTGAATCCTAAATTTAAATGCTGGTTCTGCCATCCTGTAGAGACCGGCATGCATAAATTCGTAGCTGAATTTTACTTCCCTCTACTTGCAGCGAGTTTATTAACTTACTATTTAAAAAAAACAGGTGTAAACATCTAATGGTTACCGACAGTGTTCCAGTAAAGGCTAACGAACTATGACGAACCGTAAGTGACCTAAGCTAGTGAGTAGTATCCGAAGGCGGCAATTATGTTGCCAGCCTTGGGTAGGTTCTGAAATGCGCCACCGGTGATTCAAACCCACACGCAGGCCAGCCATTCCCGTAAATGGGTCAAGGCCTTGTTCTGGATCTTTATGGTGTGTTTTTAATTGAAGACAGTTACAGCGCGACCATGTTCAAACGACAAAATAGTATTCTGTAACAACTCACGCCAGCACAGCTGCCTGCCTTTATTGCGGGCAGTTGACTACCTTCACACGATCAGCCAACAAGTGTTTTTAACGAGCGACAATGACGCGAAAAAGAACGTGCCGATTTCCCGCAATGGCCAGACGACAATACCAAGCAACAGTTAACCATAAAGTCACGTGTTCTTGTCTTATCTTTATTAAGGCGCATGTCTACATGGAACGCAAACTGGGTTGCAGTGTGTTTATAATACACCTTTTTTAAACAAGCTATTACACGTCTACACAATTTTTTTCCACAAAAAAAAAGATAATGGAACTAACACTTAAGACTAGGGCGGAATGCAACTTTCAACGGATGACGCTTACTGCAAACACTATTTTGAAGCTCTTCAACACAGTTAGAAACGACACTCTCAGACTGTTAAAGCTTAAAATATTGTAAATGATTACCTCCGAAAAATAGTATAAGGCCGTGAATTGAACTTAGTTCCAAACTTTCCACCAATACAACTGTGTACGACGGAAAGTTTGTGTACGACGGAAAGTCTACATACCCGTTCGGAAACTTGAGAGTAGCAAGGACTAAGTATTTGATGCGGTGTCAGTGTCGCCCTTATCGCTTTTTCGCTGCAGTTCCTCAAAAGTGGGAAGTATCTTCAGGTAGACGGACGCCTTAAGGGGAACCTTACCCCACCGCACTGGATTCTTATTTTTTTTAGCTTGTTTATATTTCAAAAATTGAAAATTCCGAAAATACACATATACCCAACTAGCTATTGATCTTACACAGCAGTGCAGACATAAAGCTGGGTTTATAATTTTAAAAAATTATGTTAAGAATTATGCAGTAAGCAATGATCTGCGTAGCTTACGGAAACACGTCTTCTGTATTTGCAGTTTCCAATACAACGTTTTAATTCTTAATTCCAACCAATGGAAACAGGTGACAATCTTGTAATGTTTACTTTTGTTCTAACCTAACCTCGTATAACACTAACACAGCCATATTTAAGCAGATCATACTTCAAAGTTTACATTTTCTAGAAGGAAAGCGTATTTTTGTGAACAAATATAATCGTTAACATGTGCAAAGACACGCCTTTTTGATATTTTTTGTATTTGCATTACTGCAAATAATAGTTTCCCGCAAACAACGCCGACTGCACTGTTCTGATTGGTCATCGCCTAACAAGTTTCACTTAAAATATAAAATATAGCTATTTCTTCTAACGCTTAAGGAAATCCCAACAACGCACAAGACCCGTTAAGTTCCATTGGAAACCAGTACATAACATAACACATTTTAATTTCTTCTACACACGTCATAACACGTAATTTAACGCTTAATTTTTCTATTGTAAATCCTGCTTAGCGACTGAACTATGTATCGTAATACTGATATTGCTAAATTTTGGAAGAATACTGTGACGTAATTATGAGTTCGTAGTTTCCTTGTCTTGTCTGTACTGCGTAAGGTCAATTAGTTAGTTGGGTATAGGGTTACTTTCTTTATTAAAAAACATAAACGAGCTAAAAAAACAAGAATCTAATATGGCGGTGGATAAGGGTGTTGGATACCAAAGAATTAATTAACTATTTTATATTTGTACCAAACATTGTTCAACTTGTTCGCATTGTACGTGATACCATTTACCTTGAATAAAACCTTTTTTTCACTCCATATTTTATAAATAATTTGATGTCAAATCCAAATTTTTTCTGTTTTACTGCAGCCATTATAACAAAAACTACCTAGTTGTGCAATAGAAAAAAATTACAAAGTAAACTAATGCCGTAGGCCTTGACATATACGTAATTACCACTTAACAGTTCGTGAATGAAAAAAAATGATAAGTTTTTATATTAAACCTTTTTTTCTGTTTGTTATCTGGTAATAACATGTGTGTCGCGCGGTAGTCTATGGCATTAGTTTACATTGAAAATTTTAATTTGTACAACTTAGTATTGGTTTTTATGGCTGCAGTAAAACAGAAAAAAAAATCGGATTTGAATTCAAATAATTCATAAAATATAGAGTGTATTATTTTTTATTTGAGGAAAATGGCATCACATACAATGCGTACAAGCGAGGGAGCGATAAGGGCGACACTGCCACGTGCATCAAGTCCGCCATCGCCGCTAAGCGCAAGGCTCTGAACTGGCGTGCAGTGTTCTAGTCACACTACGTGTACCTATGGGACTTTCAAGGGTGACCCTATTATTTTATTGGTGGAAGATCTGTCAGAAGGTTCAATGCAGGGTCCTTGAGTAGTTTTGTATGTATCTGATTGCGTATATTTTGAGATATAGAGTTTTAAAAAAAGTTTTTAACCGTTTTGGAGTACTCTGATATGGTGTTTCAAACGTGTGCAACATGTTGAAAGTATCCAACAGCCCTCGTCTGAAGTGTGTGTTCTTTTCGTATATTAGCACATTGGACGTCCGTTTAATAGTTTCGTGGCAAAACGAATATTTAAAACACTCTGCAACGCCGTTCAAGCGCCATATAGGCGGTAACCTTAAGGTGGCCGTCTAGGTAGGCCATCGAAAGGTGTGCAGAGCTCCAACAGAAAACTTTTTTTTTTAAACCGTCCAACGTGTTGGAATGAGGTCTGCGTAGAGGCGATGAGAGAGTTGATGCGCACGTGTCGGTCGCCCCTAGCGCTCACACGCTTTCAGGCCTCAGATGTGCAAAATTCCTTCAACCAGGCGGCCACCCTAAGAATTGTTACGAGCTCCCTACGAGGGAATATAAACGGGCAACCCGCCAGAGGAAAGGCGTCAATGACGCGTGAGAGCAGAGGAGAAGGCTTAGTACGCCAAATGGGGCGCCGGGATAAAAGCAGGTGCGTTTCTTGTAGACTTGGGGGAAACCTGTTCTTCCCGTGTTCCGTGGGAACAACTCCCATCAAGCCAGTCTGCGCCGACACGTGGCTCGCTCATCCCTGGTCCCGAGAAAGCGTGCCTCGGCGGGTAACACTTCCTGTCGCCGCACAAGAGAGAAGCATTCCGTGGTAGAAACAACATCGCTGTACCCTTCTCCTGCCAGATAAGTCTGGTATAGTGTATCTGCAGTGTTTTCAAACTTCTTGAATCAAACCCTTGGAAAATCGCCTCGTGTATGACGTGTTTAGTTGCCTCCTAGATGCCACGTACACTATTAGAAGCGCTTTATACTTATGCTAACATAAAAAGTATCTTATTTTTTACTACTTTAAACTTTTACATAAATTTATCTATAAATTATTTCACTCAATGTATAATTAATATTAATAAAAACAGAGAGAACTTAAGTGTATTGGTAATGCCTAGTGATAAAATAATTCTCATGCGCAGTATTTTTTTAATTGAGTGCGCAGAAATTGATATGGTGCGTTGTCCCTCTGATAAAATTGTCTAGACTTAGTTTCCAGAAAAGCTGGGAGTAACCATGAATAGACTATAATATAGTGATAGCAACTATGCGCTGTTCACGGTAAAAAGAACACATTTAAAATCAGCTTTTGAAAGAAAAAAAACCTCTGCCATTTAATTGCGTAAATGCTACAGCATAACAAACAAATATAAAAAAAATTGTTAAATATTTTTTAATGTTAGCATATTTTTAATATATATATTTTTTAAATGTATGAACTGTTATTTGATGATTACATATATGTTAAGTGGTAGCACACGGCATTAGTTTTGGTTGTAAATTTTTTCATTTTTACAACTTGGTTAGTAGGTATTTGTTATTACAGCTGCAGCGAAACAGAAATTTTTTTGTAATTGACATCAAATTATACAAAAATAATAAAGGGTAATTTTTTTTATTCGAGGAAAATGTTATCACACATAATGCGTACAAGTTGAACAATATTTAGTTCAAATATATAATTATTAATTTTTTGGGATACAACACTTTTTTTAAGTACAGTACGCATTATCGGCAGTGTGACGACGTGGAGCAGGCCATCGTCTGCGAGGGCAGTGCGGAGGGCACGTCGCTCACCATCTGCTGTGCTTTTGTTGCGAGGGCCCGTTACTCGTCTGGCCAACCGTGTGATCATCCGCGTAATGGCACGATGCGCACACAGCGCTGTTAGCCACAACGGTTTCCAGAGCCTCCCACATAACGCTACCTCCAGCGGCCTGCGAGTGTAGGTTGTTAATGGAAAGTGAGCACTTTTGAGACCATAGTTACTTTTTTACTATCACCGATTTTGTATCCTTCCACTCCTTTTTAAAATAAATATTGCCATGTAAGTAATGGAACACAGCGTATATATTTCACCGGACATAGTCGAAAAGTAGGGGGAGCGAAAAGGTCGACACTGCTACATACCAATGCAAACAGATATAAAAAAATAAAACGTAAAGGAAACTATTTATAAGCACTTACCAACCAGCGCATATTGCACATACGTCGAGCACTGTACATCGCGTTAGATGATGCTAATAAAGACCACGCAGCCCTGACTAGTACGGCAGAATAGCAAACGATTTCCTTACGAAACAATTGGAATGAAACCGTCAAATTCAAATTACAGCCAACACTCAAAACTCGCATCAACAGCGGTAGAATGCACCCACCCTGCCCGACGTTGTTTGATCAACTAACATCTCGAGAATATGAAAGATAGCCAGGTGGTCGACAGATGGTTTAGGCACCGTGCAGGTCTCAACGAGACGAAAGGTTGGTGCATACACTAGTCGAAGAGTCGAGTCAGGCTCCAAGGTAGCAGACCGGCCGAATTCAGTTATACAAGGCAAGGTGAAAAATTTATTTCGTTTTAAATACTATATACACGTAGGTATTTTTAAGGAAAAAGAAATCTGTTATCAGAGTTCGCAAACAACTTAAAATTATTCCCAGCACCACCAGCAGCCACCATTTGAACTACACTCCCCGATGCTAGCACGCCTCTGCAGGCACATAGTGAACTAACCAACACAAAACCAGCGCTCTTGGTTGCGACCTGTAGAACTTCAAACACTCTGCTGGTCAGTGCGGGAATTAAAGATGACCGCCTACAGCAGCCGACTGGCGGGGGGAATTATGATGGCTGCCTTCAGCAAGAGAGGGGCGGCAGACTGGAAGGAATATAATGAAAAATACCGAGGGATAGAACGGACGTGAGACAGGAAGGAATGCGAGAGCATGAGAAAATTAAAGGAACTGGGAGGAATATGAGGTACCACCCCCACGGGATACAACGGACTAGATACTGGGAGGAATATGAGAAAATCCCCCAAACAGAATGCAAAAGCATGAAGTGGGAAATCCAAGATGGCAGATATTGGCGAGGAATGACAGCAGGAGGGGAAAATCCAAGATGGCTGCTGCTGGCGAGGAATGACAGAGCAGGAGGTTGCCACGTGACGTCATCCAAGATGACTGCCGACTCGTCCCCTCATCACCATCCCCAATCCCCTGTACCAGTTATCTCATTTTCTACTACATACACACGATCACGTAACTACTTTTAAGGTATTTTCCCCAAATAATAAATTATTTTTCTTCTTAGAATTTAAATTGCCTGCCAGTTGCGGCCCTTGTCGAACTATCAGGCACGTTAATTAGTGCCAAATAAATTAAAGGAAGTCCAACAACCTCTCTATTAACTTTTTCTCCCCTCGCTATTAAAGAGCATGGTTCCCACGAATCTTTCTTCTGATCTCATGTAGCATTCTCTATTAATGTATGAAAACGTTTTGAACTTCTATTCTGTCGAAAGTATTTTTTTACGTTGTCGACCCGATTTTTTCCTCTTCCTTCTTTATAGCTTTATAGCTTAGCAATAGGTACAGTCAGGGAGGTAGTCATGGCCCCAATCGCGGTCATGGCTTCCCAATCCTTCTCTGCCGGTATGCATTCCTCCTTGCATAACTTCCCGTCCTCGTAGGCATATGAGGCTTAGCCTTGAAACGCACTTAGGTCCCGCCCCTAACTCGGACGCACATTGAGCTATACGTCATTACGCGTGGCCGATTAATTAAGGCATTGTATGTGTACGTGATTTCTTCGGATGACACTAATGACATTATTTCTCAAGAATTGGATGTACCCCTTTCTCCCCAAGCCTTTTAAAACCAAGAAAATTCTCAAAGCGACCATTTGTAAAGACAAAAACTTAAAGGGCTTTGTCCCAGGAGGGGTTAAGTCCCTGTCCACACTGTCGAAATTTTCCGTCAAACTATTTGCAATAAGTTTGGTCGAATAAAGTCTGAAGTCTGTGAAGTCACCGAAACATCGTTATCGCAGCCATGTTTTCTGGAAAAGTTGGATGATTCTAGTTTCCATCAAACATTTTGGAAATTGGACTGGTTCGAAAATTTCTTGGATGTTTGTCGGGCTCAGCCAATCAGGATTGTGTATGACAAAAATGGCCGTTTCTGACATAGCAAAACTTTAAAATGGCCAACAACTGAGAGAAACGAAAGAGTATGAAAATAATTAATTGATACAGGAGTTCTTTGAGCATGAATGCTATTTGAAGTGATTAGTTCACAATAACATTAGGAACTCAAGAGGAATTAAATTTCATTGTGCAAGAAATAACTGTGATATATAAAAATTTTAATTTAATAAAGAAGTGAAAATAAATCCCAACATTCGTTACATGTCTTCTTGTAATGGACACCACAGAAACATAACAGCAGTATCTCACTTTGAAAATAATTTTTTAATAAACTTTCAGACTAGATCCTCCCAGTAAAAATCTTGACAGTGTGACACATTTTCAAATACGTTCAAGATGATATGATCCACTTTGTTGAATGGAGAAATTTGATGGTCGTATTTCGTCTACAAATTTAATTATCAAATATGTTTGAAGGCAAAAATTTTACAGTATGACAGACCCTAGCCCAAAAGCAACGGTGTAAGACGCTAACACAAGAAAAAAAATCTGCCAACTTGGAATAAAAAAAAATATTTCACATGCTTTAATCCATTCTGACCCGGTCGGTGTACACAATTGTCTACATAACGTATATGAAAGTTATTTTTGGCCGGTACTGTACACTTCGAAGGGCAATGGTCAGTATCCTTCCCTGTGGGGAACTGATTCGTTAATCATGTTCCTGATATAGGTTATTATTGGTTAATATCACTACAACCGAACAAAAAGCTTAGTTCATTGGCTGCGACAACCAAACAAGTGTTGTGTCAACTTAAGTACAGCACGTGTCATACAATGTCTTGTTTGCAACACTTGGAACCATAAATCAAAGCGGGTCTGAAACAGTTAAGCGTTTCATGTCGTCTGAGTTAACCCATTCACACGCAGTGTACACTATTGTGAACATTACGAACATGTAGGTAATTTTTGATCTGTACTGCACACCGCGAAGCCCAATGAGCAATGATCTTAACTGTGGGTTAATGATTCGCAAACCGTTCTACTGGTTTTGGTTTTAATGGGTTCATATAGCTGTAGCCGAACATAATAGCCTACCGCTCATTGGCTGCGAGAACGAAACATGTGTTGTGTCGACTTAAGTACAGTACGTACTAGAAAATTTTTTGTTTGCAACACCTGAAACAGAAAATTAAAGTGGGGCTGAAAGGGTTAAGAGGGAAATTTCAGCCAGAAGAACCGCAAATAAACGGGCAAATTCATATCGAGATGATGAGGCGAGAGGCCTGTGCACGATTAGAGCAGGAACGTAATTTGGCTAAGTACAGCGGCCGGCGTGGTTATTTTCGCAACTTTGTCGTCGCCGAAAGGCGGGATGACGCATCCCGAGCCATCAGGGTTAGAGTGACAGGCAAGCACTTCATCAGACCGCGCCCACTTGGCAAACAAGACCTCGCCTGTTGTCGCACGAGGCCATTATTACGACGTCGCGTCGTCCGCTCTCTAGAATAGGAACCAGCTTAATAGCTAGTACGTCATCCGTTAACACTAGAGGCGACGGATCCAAGATCTTCCTCTCTTTTATCTCAAGATTAGGTGACCCCAACGACCGAGGTCACTAAAGCTTCAGTTACCTTCAATCCGCTAATGTAACCGTTGAGTTTAGAAAAGTTTAAAAGAAAAATAAGTAAATGGAGAAAGTGTGTGTGTGTACACACAGTGGAAATATGTTAAGAAGTTTCTAAAGAGACTGAAAAATTTTGATTTATTAACAGGGAAAACTTCATAAAATTACATGTTAATAATAGACCACGTGAAAATCTTTTTAAGTTTATTAAGCAGGAAAACTTAACAGGGTTACCGTATAGGGCATATACGTTTATTTTCCACAACTGGCTTGTTCTGATCTAGAAGGATGTATTTATTTGTAACGAATATTTTTTTAATGTAATTAATAAACTACGATTTCGTAATATAAAAAAAAAATTAGAAATTCCCCGTGAAATAATTTTTGAGAAAACTTTGTTTCAAATTGCAGAAACTAAATTACTGTGTTACCTTCAACATAATATATTCTCCAGGGAAGTACTGAATACTAACTGATACAGAAATTAATCCTTAAAATAACATCCCTGGCTGAAAAAATATCATTTAGTCATCTTGTGTATAAAATAAGTCGTGAAGCTGTATTTTATTGCGTGATTCATCTTAAAATAGTGTTGAAGGGGCGATGGTTGATTATAATCCATGGGGGAACGAAAACGGCTTCCTTTCACTGCTGGGAGATTATCAAGAAAATACAACGGCTGTTACGAAAAATGTGAACAGATTGAGAAGATGNAGGGTCTGACTTAATATTTAACCTCGTTGATGTTCCCTCAGGTGCGTGAGGTCAAACTGGGATGAACTCGTGCAGGCAGTGTGTTGACAATCGCACCACGTTATAGTTACCACAACCACCATGTAGCGGAAAATAACAAATCAATAGAGCGGCGAGTATTTCACGGATTGATGTGGCAGCAGGCTATACTTCACAGTCTTCTATACACTCGAGACACTATCATTTGCTTATTGGTTGCTGCGATCAAGTGAGGACTTTGTACATAGCTGTTCAAAGCTCATTCACACTACTGCTTCCTGCTTATTACTGGCTCACAGTTAAACGGGACGTGTGTAAATAATTGTAGTCCAATCACAGTAGCAGGTGAAAAGAATAAGTGTTTGAAGTCTACCTCGCCACAGAATGAATTCGCGAAATACTCGGGACTCTACAAATAAAATATGATAACGCAATAAATAAAATAACTTACTGTAAAGGTCAACCGATATAATATGTATGGTAGATAATGAGAATATTTATACAATGAGGAGAAGATGGTTTACTGTGAAATGTTTCAAGATATTTTACACGTGTCGGACAGTTTTCTTTCGTTATTTGGTGGCATGCACGTATGAAGCTACTATCACATTGCATTGGGCATTGGGGCAATGAGGATTCTGATGCTCTTAAATAGAAGTGTGTGATTGGACGCCAAAAAAAATTGCATAGACAAAATCTAGATCATCTAATTATAAAAGGGTGAACTATGTGTAGTGCTATCTAAGATATCTAGGTTCAAAATTTTTTCGAGATTTTCCAGTGTATCTAACTGGTGGTAAGTACAAATAATATAAACGATAACTCAACAAATATTACACCACAAACCCAGTAATGGCGGAATCTGAGGACTGAGTCTGAAACATGTTCTCTGAGTGTGCAAAAAAAAAAAAAAAAAAAGTAACTTAATTTATAGGGAATGGAAAATTTCGCGAATTCATTTAAGGACAAGCTGGATCTCAAACACACGTGCATTTCTGTTGTGTATGCAATTGTATCACAGTTTATTAGACATGCCCAGGTGGACTATGAGCCAATAACAGACCTGCAAGGAAACAAGCACCGAATCCCGTGCCACCTTGTCTGAGATATAACTGGCCACACGCTGGGGCAGCAGCCAATATGCTGGGGGCCGTTTAAAACCCGAAGTTTTCCTGTCCTTACGTATTTATTGTTGTAACAATGTCACGTTGTCAATCAGTTGGACGCAGTGATACGAGTCACGTCATTAACCCATTCAGTCACAGTTACCTCTATCTGGGACGTTGCGTATAAAGTGGTTTGAATGGTTTGCACTGTACACAGCTGAACATATCTTCCAGCGAGAAAGGTTCCCTACGTGTGGGAGACATCATTCGCTGCTGAGACTATGTTCCGTAGCCTCATAAACCACTCCTACCAATAACATAAAGCACAGGTTTTTTTTAAGGCCCGAAGGCCAGCACACCCTCCATCCTCTCGCACTGTAACATAAAGCACAGATAGATTTCTATCGGTCCCGAAGTAAGACAAATCGTTGTCTGGATATCAGTACAGCTCCGGGTAATAGATTTGTTTGTTGCAACGCCTAAAATTATATATTTATTTTTGGCTGAAAGGGTTTAGATGGAAGTGTGCCGGGCAAGTTGCGACTGAAGCAGAGCTGCCAGTTGGTGACGTGCGCCTACCCCGCGGGCCGCAGACCAGTTGGCGACATCCTCGCCTTTCCTGGGCGTGGCCTTCTTCCCGCACGTCCGCCGGCAAAGACGTAACCGGCGCCTGGAACTAACTACTTCAGCAAC
>NQII01000956.1:272635-394530 GCA_002778355.1 Clitarchus hookeri | reverse complement strand
GGACATCACGAGCTCGCTGGCCATTCATGGGGAAATACACTCCAAGCCGTTACGAGCCCTTGCCACCCGCCATATTGGATTTTTTATTTACTTATTTCTGATTCAAATTTAGAAGGATTTATTGAAAAATGTTACAATAGAAGCTTAGATAATTACCTTACCCATCATTGCGGACATAGTATATGAACTATTAGCGCATATTTATGCAACGTGCCCAGAACCATGAAATGTAATGCTTCTATAATGAAACATTTTCAGTAATGACCCTCACTCTTCTACTCTTCTGTTATTACACTAAAACAAATAATTTCCGTATAAGGAGTGACACAGCCTCTTAAAGTTATACGTTCGGGGCCAATAGAGAACTTTGAAACAAACGTTTGAAAAAAATTACTTTAGATAACTACATATATAGTACTATATTACACGCTTGTATGAACGCCCCTAGTCAAGTTGGCGGTGCGGTGTTACATTGTGAGCAACTCTACTTCTACCTTAAGCCCCAGTAGCAATCAGATTTTCTCATTGAAAAATAATTGGCAATAAAATTTAATGACGAAAAACAACCATCAAATTTTTCCATTCAATAGAGTTGGTCAAGTAATCTTGAATATGTTTGAAAATTTGTCACAATGTCGAAGTTTTATATTTGAAGAACTTAATATAATTTTAATTTAAACATTTTTTTTTTAAGCGGGGTATTGTTTTTGCGTTATACTGCAGTCAATTACATGACAAAATATTGACAATATTCTGCTCACTTTTAATTTTATTCATTACAGTTTTTCTGCCACGCAATCAAATGTATTGCTTTTATTTTATTTTTATTTTGTACTGATTGATGCGAACTTCCAACAGCACTCATGTCGTGACCAATAGTATATAAATTAAATATCCCCATAACCTTATTGCCGTTTTTTGTTGTTATGTCAGAAATTACTGTTTTATGTGCACTATTCTGATTGGCACACCACGTCAAGCATTAAAGATATTTTTGAAATGGACCAATCTATAAAATGTTTGATGCAAATTATTACCGTCCAACTCTCTTGAGACAAATATAGCAGCGTTCGTGACGTTTTGATGACGTCACAACTTTCAAACTTTCTTTAACCCACTTTATTTGAAGCAGTCTAATGCGAGATAATATTTGCGCCAACGTGGCCACTCTGTTCGAGTATGGTCGAGAATGGAATAGTATAACGCAAGCAACAATAGTAGTAGGTAGTTTAATGTTTGACGTGGTAGTTTTAATTTTTTCAATTAATGTAATTTTAACGAGTGACGTTAGAGACACTGTAAATTCAGTTATTTAGCATTTCCAACGAGTGAAACGTTAGCCTACTACGAGTAAGTGACCTGGAACACCGGAAACAAGATCGCAGGAATAATCGGCAGACTTTCACCGCCTTCAGTGACTCAGCTCTATCAAACTGGTTTTCGCTATTTCGAATTAACGATGAGGCTGAACGAGAAAGATTGGAGCTATACAAATAAAATTACACGATATTGCACGTTGTTTGCGTGTGAAGGAGCTTAAGCTGAGGTGTGGGATTTACGCAGCGCCGGTTAGAGACGGAAATGCCAAACACGACGGAGCCTCTAGGATTATAGTGGGCTACACAACATTAGGCAACCGAATCTGTGTTCAACATAAACCAAGTCAAGCCAACCATCACCTGACCTGACCGGCTTCCTTGAACGCCTCAGTCGAATTGTACGTGAGCGCAAAACAACTAGCGTCCGCTGCAAATACAAATGAAACTCACAGGTCAAAGTAACATCGAGATACAAATGAACAGGGTGTCGGAATTTAACACGCACACACTTTCACGTGAATGGAACGAGGGTTAACTTTGCGTTTAGTAAAGAGCAATCAATCCCCGCCATCTTGAATTTATAAATGTTTTGCCATAAGTTCCATTTAAGAATATTTAACGAAATTATTCGCATGACATGTTGTTGAATATGGGGAAGAAGATAGAAAACACACATATAAGAAAACGTATGTAATAATATTATGAGACCATAAAAGAGAGAGGTTATGTAGTAACCACAACACAATACAGACAGGGCGCCAAGCACACACACACACACACACACACACAAGACCTCTAAGACCTCTGGCGGTCAATGCTTGAACTAGTGCTTGTCTCGAATATTCACAACATGACACACCATAAATAATAACTTCTCAAGCTTGATAAAATTATTACAGCATCACTATTTTTTTATATTAATTTTTGAGTAGTGACTGCCGGCAAGAACGTTAACAGAAATGATACTAACAACAGTAGTCAAGTAATACATGTTTTAGAACACGTCAAAAACAATGCCCTGAGCATTGCCGATGTCTAAAATGAAATACAAAATAATATATGATGCACGCTGTGACGAAAATTCCTAAATCCAAGATGGCGGGTAATGATTTCCCCTTAATTAAAAGAAATGTAGAAAATTTATTGTAATTAAATATGAGAGAAACATTGTGTTCTTACGCGTTTGTACAAAATCCTGCTTTAATTTATTGTGAAGCGAAAAGGGTTACAACAAACCTTCACCTCAAGCAAACTAAGCTTAATTAAATGCATAAAATTATATCAAAGGGATAACCCACCGCATTCATGCGCACTCAGTGTAATAATATTTTCCATAAAAACTATTTATTACTTGGCATTACCAACATATATACTTTCTCTCTGGTTTTATTCGTATAAATAATACACGAAATAATACAATTTATTGATAAAATGTAAATAAAAGTTCAATTTAACAACAAAAAAAAAGTATTTTTATGTTAACAGGCGCAAAAAAAATTATGATACATGACGTAATTAGGAAATGACCAAACACGTCGTACATGGGGTGTTTTTTCAAAGATTTGATTTAAAAACGTGTGAAGAAACTTTTGAAAAAATGACTATATGCTTTGTAGCTTCCTAAATATATAATTTTTCTATGGCGTTTTATACGTGCCTTAACATAAAAGTACCTTATTTTTTTGTTAAATAGGCTTTATAGTCGTTTTTTATTTACAAATTATAATACTTAATTTATAATTAATATGACTAAAAACAGGGAGAAAATAGGTGTGTTGGTAACGCCTAGAAAGAAATAGTTCTTATGCAAAATGTTATTACACTTCGTGCGCACGAATGCGGTGCGCTGGCCCTTTGGTGTAATTTTCTAGACTCGGTTAAGCTTAGTTTGCATGAGGCGGAGGAATATCCTGGAAGTAGAACGATAGCAGGACTTCAGAATAGTTGGAAGTAACCGTGAATGGACTATACCTAGAGACCCGGAAATTTCGCGAATTCTTTTGAGGACAAGTTAAACTTCAACCAGATATGCATTTGAGTTTCTCCAGTCATTGGTCCTCAGTTCGTGAGACACGCCCATAGAGATTTCTGACCAATCACGAATACAAGATAAACAAGGACAGAATCCTGTGCTACATGTTATAGGGTTGAACTGGAGCAACAGAAAATGAAAAACTAACTGAAGCGCCAGTACACAAGAGTATTATGGAGTCAGCTTTGTTGCCGAATGAATCCGCGAAATTTCCGCGTCTCTAAGTATACCCCCATAATTAACTCTAGGAAGCGAACAGAATTCGAACCCAGTCGAGCTCTGCCGTCTCCGGGGTGGGTCGCCGGTCCAGGTGGTGGCATGTGAAACTCGCGGAGAGGAGGGTGCGTGGGCGATTGGTGTTTTTTTTTCTTCGCGCCGCCCGCCGCCTCCTTCAGACGCGCTGCGGCCATCTCTCACTCACTGTCGCCCCGCGGGCGGTTCACGTTCGACAAGCTGTCACTGCTGCAGCTGCGAGCCGCCCACACGGTAACCAGCGACGAGGTGGATACTCCCCGTCTTCCCGCGCACGTCCTCAGACATTGACTCCACGGCACGAGCGGATCTAGACTTTCGGTTGAGCAGGAGTAGGTGTAGACTTTCGAGTGAGTGAAGAGATTCGGGCGGATCATAACATCGAGTTCTTGAGACCCGATAAGGGCGAAACTAGGTAAGTAAGGTGCAGCGCCGGAGGAAAAGGGAAATCCCCGAGAAAACCCGCCGACCAGCGGCATCGTCCGGCACGATTCACACATGCGAATATCCCGGGAGCGACCCCACCGGGAATCTAAACCGGTTCGCCTAGGTGGGAGGCTAGTAGTCTAACCATTACACCACCGCAGCCCTCCTGGTTGGCTGGGTGACGAAGGGGAACTTCCTTACTGTGCAGGAGTAGGTGTAGACTTTCGAGCCGTGGCATGGGAGAAGGGCACTGTTCCATCATAATTTTAAGAAAATAGTATTAAATCAATCACATGAAATCAGTATTTAAAATAATCCTGATATTATTTCAGTTCCGTTTAAAAACATTTACAGGACACTCTTATATCAATGTGGTTTTTGGATCCGCTCCTGCTCCCACGTCACCNTTGGGGGGGGGCATGAGCCCTGCGCCCCCCTCACGTTTGGATCCGCTCCTGCTCCCACGTCACCATCACAAACTAGTCCTAGTCTAACAAAAAAACAAAAAATAATAACCTATGTAACTTTCTCAGAGAATACTGCCACGTTAAGAAATGTCCAACAAATGTATTCATTCATAATTTTTTTTCTAAAATAAAAATTTCAATGTTAAATTTTAGAAAAAAATATTACTAAACATTAAATTGGCATGAATTCTTAACGCAACAGTATTCCTTAAGAAATTTTAAGTGCAATGATTTTTGTTTGAAACGGGTATCTTTCAAATTGATGCAGTGAAAAGTAATACCTTTAACACTGATTCCCCATTTAAACTCTGAGGCCGCAGGCTTGGTAGGCATTGTGTTACAAAATATATGCTTCTTATGTGATATACATCTTACATCCGTACTTTTCTGACAATTTTGGTAGTGCGTGTACTGCTACGTCTTTTTAGTGAATTCTCAGAGTTCTGAGCATTGTAAAGTCGGGCGCAGTTGGAAGCTACTTTAGAAGAATACAGAAGTGAAACAACCGCTCGTAACGTGAATCCCAACCGAAAACGCCAGTAAGATGGCGTCACTAGCCGACGACATGTCGGAACGTCCTTGCTCGATCAGAGCCTAATAACCTATTTGTCAGCCAGCAGCCCAGCCAACGGGGTACCTTTCACAGCACGCAGCAGCCAATCAGACAAAAAAACAGTTTCAGTGACTCGCGCAACCAATCAGCGAATGGGTACGCCCGCATCAAAGGAGCCGCCACGTCATTTCATTTCTGTATACCTACCTGTTCTGTGATCACATGGTCACAGTCTAGTTGCATTAACAAGAACACTATTCCCGAGTGTAACTGGGACTACACTAAAACGAAAAATTTCTCTGCTGCCGACAAAAAATTTCGCAGGCATATATGTTTTCATTATTTTGTTTATGCTTATCAGGACCTCAAATGAACTTAACAGCACACCAGCGCTAATCATCGTGAGCAAGAACAGTAAGATTTCCATCAACAACTGAGATGAGCAATACAATACTGCATTACCTGTTACATATGCAAGGATATTTGATTAGCAGACAACCAACTCCGCACTGCATAGACTGACTGCCAGCCAGGAATAAACCAATAGAAGGGCGGTAAGTGGGGAATCAGTGACTAGCAGATACTGTGTTCCTATAATTGTGGATACAAGTGACACAATTCTAGCCTGGCATGAATGCCAATAAATGTGTACAGAGTGCCAAGTGTTAAAATTCGTTTAGAGGAAGTGCACTGGCATCGCATCTGAAAGTGCTACTGGCAAACAAAAATCCAACGTTGGTGCACGAAGCTTGGTTACCGTGCAGCTGGCGAGCGCACGCTGCCCTATATTCACGCTAAGGCGCTGCCACATACGCATTCTGCTAGCGAAATATGTGGCAGTTTGCTCCAAAAGGGAGGAATTTGTTAGTACTGGAATCGCGGACTAAACACAACATAGATTGAGCATATTAGGCGCATGTACCAAACACTGGCTCACAAATCGCCAGGATGTCAAAATCCGTGTTCAAACAGTAACGTTAAAGTTTATACTTGACTTTTCAACATAGGCCCTACACTTGCTTCCAAATAAAAAGAAGGGGTGGCGTAATAAACGNGTTTATACTTGACTTTTCAACATAGGCCCTACACTTGCTTCCAAATAAAAAGAAGGGGTGGCGTAATAAACGCAGGCACGCATCTGTGACAAATAAACTGGAGAAAGTCATGTCCGTTTGTAACGAGGATATTCCTCCAGCGCCCTCTGCAGGTGAAATCAGCAACTACGTTCTGCGTCATCGGTTCTGGCTGGCTAGGTAACGAGGTTGTAAGGAAACCGAACACACACGATGAGGCGCCTGCGATATTGACTTACCCCGCAATCCCGCATTCGAGCACACTCGAGATTCGCGTAAATGAAAAGTAATAATTTTATATATATTTTTTTACGCTGTAATTCTTTTCTAAATTCCTTGAACCGCATATGAATATCAAGCATTGAACATTAAACGTAAAAATGGGAAGAACGCAGTTAAGTGAGCACTTTCGAAAGCTCTATTTAAGTTTCTTCCTTTTGAAAAATGTTTCCTTCAGTCGCATGCAAGAATTAACACTAACATGGATCATATGATGCGCCCAAAAAGAGACGCTAAAACTATTAGAAGCCCTATAAATGTTACCCAAACTCTTAACTTATGAAGAACATTGCACTATTATTATTATTATGAAAAATTACTTCGGGCTACGCTTTTGCAAAGCTATGTCGCCAAGGAAAACAGAAATGATGACATTACAATGTATACGAAAACAAGCCAACACTAGCTTTTTGTCGACAGATATAAAAATAATTCCACAAGAAATTCAGTCCATTATACTTCACTAAACGAAACAAAACAAGGCGAGAAACAACACAGACGTGACTATATATACAAATAAACACAAAAAACCTCTAGAAGACGCAATGCACACACGAACACCCATGCGAAGACAGCTATAGAGCGTCCCACTATTAGATTGCAGTACAGTGAGAATGGCGCGCACTTTTGCCAGATTACTCCAACTTTGCAATACGTAACTGGCAGGCTGAGTAACAAAATGAGTGGCGAAGGGAATGGCCTGATTAGGAGAATTTTTTCTGTTTACGTTCCTTACAACTCGCAAGAGAATCCAATTCTGCGACGTAGGGCTAAGCGTCTCCTTTGAAACTGAAACATGTGGGAAGCCCTATAATTGTGATTGAACGACGCTCACGCAACGTAGATAGATTTTTTTTTTCGAGGCAGCAAAAATTATCAGGTAACAGCGCACGCAAGAACAAGGACAGCGTTAACGACAGAAATCGTGTATTGGAAAGAGAGTGTAAGTCCATTACACCGTACACTGAAATCTAAGAGTGAGACGCTCTATAGTGTTGGCTTGTTTCCGTGTATATTTTTATTATGATGTTCTGTGTTTACCTTGGCGACATAGCTCTGTGATAGCGTATGTCGCATGTAATTTTTCATATAATCACTTACTCCCATCG
This sequence comes from Clitarchus hookeri, assembly GCA_002778355.1. Lineage (NCBI taxonomy): Eukaryota > Metazoa > Arthropoda > Insecta > Phasmatodea > Phasmatidae > Clitarchus > Clitarchus hookeri. Next base: position 387,020 of record NQII01000956.1, on the reverse strand, counting down.
CAAATATTATGCAAAGAATATACTGCACTCTTTTCCTAAATCGATGTCGACGTTACTATAGATCGATATCTTCAGCATTGACTGGGACGAAGTGAGGTGGCAGAGATGGAGGAGCAGTGACTGGCGGAAACGGAAGTACCCTCAGAAAACACACCGGCCAACGAAAACGCACACGACGTTTTCCCGCGTGCGAAAATCTTGACCTTGTCGCAAATTGAATCTGGTTTGCGTGTGATTGGGAGACGAATAGACTGACTATTAAACAACTTCCTTTTTAGTTACACTGCCCCGTGCCAGTACCACTGGAAAATATTCCACACGGTGTTTTCTTTAAAATTGCTATAGGTAATAAGGTCACTCATCTGTTTGAAAGGTTGATTTCAAAAGCTACTATTATTATATTCAGCTTTCGCCATAGTCACTCAAGATACATGAATAAACAAATCACAATTACTATTGGTGTATGCCTTAGCGCTTTCCTTTATGCTTCACCTCAAGTTACTTGCGACAAAAGGAACTTCGCTGTTATTCTTACCTCCACAAGAAGAGTGTTCTCCACCTAGAAAAAAAAAGAATGCTATTACTCACAATGGAATGTCACAGCAGTAAACCCAGATGAAATAAAATAACACGTATCACTGATAACAAAAAAGCTTGAGTAATGTATTTATTGTCTAAACATATATTTGACTATATTAGGCTATATAAATATACTATACGCAATAATAAAAAAATGTTCACGTGACGTGTACTTACGATAGAAATTCTTAATTTGAATTTTACTTGTGTATAAATATGTCCTTATCCTTATGTTCCTTATTAATACTCGTACTCTTCTTGCTTAACAACTTTCGGACACCTCCAGCCATTAACAAAAATTTTTGTAAAAGTTTTCAAACATACTTCTAGCCACTTGCGTTCAAACATAGCAGAGGAAAAAGGATATTACTCATAATTTGAAATTGTATTATTTTGCAACATTAATAACTACATGTGGTTCGAATCTGTTTGATCCAGGAAGGTAACGCGTTACCTCAAACTTCTATAAGTTTTTATGACTGCGAGTCGTTAGTGGTATACCAAATCAAAAGACAGTCGTTTTGACAGTCCCTGTGACGACTTCCTTTGTCTGAGTACATGGTTGAAGAAAAAATAGTTTATGCCCGCATTTGGTTACTACCTGCAAGTAATGTTGGGTTTTAATTAATTTAGAAGTCTGTTAACATGAAGAAAAGGCAAACCTAGCTCAAAAAACGGTTAAACCTGTCTTCACGAAAATTTAATACAGTGGTAATCCCAAGAAGGAGCACGCATAATTCGCAGATAATTTTGTCAAAAAACACAGTCTCTAATAAATAATTTCTAGGTTTTAAGGTGATTTGGTAATTACCTACACAGAAGCATTGTACCGGTATGAACTAAACCTGGCACGTCAGTAACAACCGGTGACGACATAAAATATTTACTTGGAGTATGAAGTAATTTATCTCTTTCGCTTACCGTAACTAGTGTCCGAAATTGTAATAACTGAGAGACAGTTATATTTGATTAACACGCACGTATCAGAAATATTTAAAATCCCAATCTGATTTCATTATTTCTTGATATTTAAGTGATTAAGCTTTGACTACTTGAAAATTAATAGATTCTATCGATTCTCTGATATTATATTACTGAGACTATGCAGGCACTAACTACAAAAGCTGTCTGTCAACTAGGTGTTCGGCATTCGACCCTTCCTTCTTTCATGTTCTTACAGCTTCCCATCGTTTAGGACAATTCGCATTCATTCCGTGTCATGAGACAAAATTGCAACTAAAATAACGTGAAAAGTAACTTTCAGTTAGGTGGACTTTACAAAATAAGGAAACTTCTTAACAAGATACTATCCGGGGGGGGGNTAACTTTCAGTTAGGTGGACTTTACAAAATAAGGAAACTTCTTAACAAGATACTATCCGGGGGGGGGGTGGTATCTTAAATGTTACTGGAAAAAAAGGGGGTATGGTACCTTAAATGTTACTGAAAAAATAACTACTTAATTCATAATGCGTCTCTTTAGTTAACTTACTACATTCAAGTGCTTCAATCAGTGACGTAAACAATTTCCACCATTTTTTTACATGTAGAAAAACGTAGGGTAAAGTGCGCATATCAGTTGAAGCTGCAAATTCGGGTTAGAATACTGTTTACGTAAATGCGTGTTTTGAAATTTTACTACATTTGGCCGAGTTTTAATTCAACCACCAGAATATACTCAAGTTATGAGAAATGTATTATTTTTACATGACACTGTAGGTTATTGAAAGCCAGACGTAATCGTCCAACTCACTGTTTAACCATGTTCTGTTGACAGTTTTGTTGGCGATGCGTGAGTCAAAGTTGGAGACATGCGCAGAAGATGTAAAGCCAGCCTACCTCATGATTAAATTTAGATTTTACATCTCATGACAGACAAATGAGTGAAATGCACAAACAGTGATTATATAGTTGTGTATAATATGCTGTTCACGGTTAAGTGAGCAACTTTGAAATCAACCTTTCAAAAATATAATTGTCCTTATCTGTATATATTTTAAAGGGACAATATGTGGCATGCTTCCAGTAAAGTTGGTAACGACGGAAGGAAAGTAGTTCCATATTTTAACGTTGAATTAGAAATGCTAGGTAAACATTTGTGAATATTGGAATTATTTAGTTTGCTTTCTGTTTTTAAGGCATAAACGTGTAAGATTTAGCCAATTCATAAAATGTTTACCAAGCTAATAATTTTACAGTTTCACTTGACTAGCGCCTGAATAAAGCGATGAGGCCCACGGCAATGTTAATTTTACATAAGGCGGAAGAACACATAACGCGCATACAAGTAGAACTTAAGAAGGTCTTTCAAAAGTGCCCAGTTTACCGCGAACAGCCTATACACCATACTTCACCGCGGACCACAAGTGAAACTGGAAAATGTGTCACTGGGGTAGTCTGTAGGCTTTCAACTGGCTCTTCAACGACAACAGCTTTCACCGACTGGGTTTAATTTTTCAATTACACAGATTTACGGCGTACGCGACGGCGAAGCTACTACGGCGCTACTCACGTCCACGTTTGTGGACTAGTGTCGGCGGCGCGCGAGAACGAGTTTGTCCGCGCAAGCCGGTTCCGCAAGTCCACCGCCACAGCGGCGGCCGGTGATGCTGCAGCAGCTGGTTCAAGGTTAAAACCACAGAATACTCAGGAATGCATGAGTGAATATAGTGTATTCGTGGTTTCTTCAGACTCTTTGAATGAAACCTTTAATAAAACACNACTCAGGAATGCATGAGTGAATATAGTGTATTCGTGGTTTCTTCAGACTCTTTGAATGAAACCTTTAATAAAACACTACGTGTATTACGTGTTTGGTTGTTTCCTAGATACGTCATGTATCGAAGCAAGTTAAACTTCAACCAGATATGCATTTGAGTTTCTCCACAGTCCGTGAGACACTCCCCTAGAGACTTCTGACCACGAACACAAGATAAANCCAGATATGCATTTGAGTTTCTCCACAGTCCGTGAGACACTCCCCTAGAGACTTCTGACCACGAACACAAGATAAACAAGGACCGAATCCTGTGCTACCTGTTATAGTGTTGAACTGGAGCAACGGCCAATGAAAAACCAACTGAAGCGCCAGTAAACGCCTTATTTTGGTTCAATTAAGTGTTTACTTATTTATATCAATAATTTGTGTTGGTGATGCTTAGTAAGAAATAGTTATCATGCAAAATATTACTACACAGAATGCGCAGGAATGCGGTGCATTGTCCCTCTGGTGTAGTTTTCTAGGCTTTGTTTACATTAGGCGGAAGAATATCCTCGAAGTAAAACTTCAACAAGTCTTCAGATAGAAAAGTAGGAAGTAACAGTGAATGGACTATACCCGCTTCCCCGGCCGCAAACGCCACCAGAACCGCGTCACTGGCCAGCTACGAAATTGCACGTAGGTTCCTAAGACGTGGCCGTGCCCATTCTCTGAATGGCTGCGCGAGGCCTTAGAAACGGGTTTCGTGTCTGATTGGCTACTGCATGCTGCGGAATGTTCCCTATTGGCTGGGCTGCCAGCTGGCGAGTCGGTTACCAGGCTCTGATTGGCGGATGGCGTAACGACACGTTACTGGCCAGTGACGCCATATTGCTGGCGTGTGCGGCTGGAGTTCACCGCGGTAAACATTCCCAGTGTAGACAATTGGTTACATGTTGCACGGGAAGATTATATTTGATCGGTACTGCACACTGCTAATCTCAAGGCCGGTTTTACCACCTCCTGTTAATCTTCCGGTCAAAAATTAGCTGCCGGCTAGCGCTGAATTTCGTTTTACCAGTTCAAGTCAGCGCCTAACAGTGACTTTAGCTCCCATTTACTGGTTACCGAGGATGAACCAGCGGCTAGTTGTTCCAACCGGAGTTTGGGGAGAAAGAAAATGGCGTCATACTTGGAATGCACGGCATAAATACGACGATTACAAGTATTTATGTAATAATAAGTACAGTTGGGCGATATAAAATACTACCCAGTGATGTGATTATTTATTTGTGTGTTCATATTATAAACACTACCATCGAATAACATTTTGACGTATATTTAGACAATGGCACTTTCATTTCGATAATCAGTAATNTATTATAAACACTACCATCGAATAACATTTTGACGTATATTTAGACAATGGCACTTTCATTTCGATAATCAGTAATCGTTTCGAACGTTACTGTGCTGCTATCTTGCAGGCAACCGCGAACCACAGAACATGTAGCGCGGCGGCAGCACAATGAATCAAAATATAATTTTTGTAACAAATATATTCACATTTCACTTTTGCTTTGCGATATAGGAAATTTAAAATATACTAACCACACGATTTCAGTATTATTAAATAAAAATTAGCTACTAATAAATTTTTAACTACATAACTGTGTGTTTACTATATAGAAAAAATAATAAATAACCAATTAAAATTGTTAAAATGTTGTTCTTTAAACAGTACAATCTCGAAAATTCGCTAGTTTTTAGTAACTTTTGTTACTAACATGTACAAAATCAGACACGAACTTTCAGATTACAAACAGGGGGCTACAGAATGGTGATTAAACACTAGCTTCTATTTAGCCAACAGTCAAGCCCAACTCCCAGCTAGCCAACCTCCAGATTTAGCCGGAGGTGTNAAAATATACTAACCACACGATTTCAGTATTATTAAATAAAAATTAGCTACTAATAAATTTTTAACTACATAACTGTATGTTTACTATATAGAAAAAATAATAAATAACCAATTAAAATTGTTAAAATGTTGTTCTTTAAACAGTACAATCTCGAAAATTCGCTAGTTTTTAGTAACTTTTGTTACCAACATGTACAAAATCAGACACGAACTTTCAGATTACAAACAGGGGGCTACAGAATGGTGATGAAACACTAGCTTCTATTTAGCCAACAGTCAAGCCCAACTCCCAGCTAGCCAACCTCCAGATTTAGCCGGAGGTGTTAAAACCCGCCCTCAGTGTCCAATGATTTTCCCTTTNTTAAAACCCGCCCTCAGTGTCCAATGATTTTCCCTTTGAATAACTGACTCGTAAACCGTGCCACTGCTCTACGTTATGACTGGTTCATATCTGCGACCGCTAAACACGCCTGCAGCTCATTGGTTGTATTAACGAAACAAGTTCTATGTCGACTTACAACACGCATCAAAAAATGTCTTATTTGCATGCAACACCATAAATCTCAAATCAATGTGGCAATGAATTGGTTAAGGTTTATTCTACTCAGGTTAGGAACAAAACGAGATTTCTTAAGGAAGAATTTGGCATAGAGAAAATTTCCGCCGGTAGGTGCGCAGTGTTCCAAAATGTAACTTTTAATAAAAAATTGTATTTTATATTTTATTTGCGATTATTGCAATTATCTTGTTTCTTAATGTAGAAAATTGAGAAAACCTGGTATCTTGTCGAAACTTAGTAGGGAAAATTTTTCCTTTACCAAAATGTTAACAATAATCTTCCCAACCTGCAGTAGAAGTAACCTTACNAACTTAGTAGGGAAAATTTTTCCTTTACCAAAATGTTAACAATAATCTTCCCAACCTGCAGTAGAAGTAACCTTACCGCGGTATAAGCGGCTGTTTCTCACTTCTATTATTCTTGAGTGTTCCGATACTCGGTAAGTAGAAAAAAAATTAAGCAGTTTTCGGTCACCTATGAACTAAAGTAAAGTATGTTCACCGTGAAGTAACTTTTTATGCGCTGCAGTACACACTGGCATACAGGCTCACAATTACGGGGAATCGATAGTAAACAATATTAAATNAACTTTTTATGCGCTGCAGTACACACTGGCATACAGGCTCACAATTACGGGGAATCGATAGTAAACAATATTAAATTCATCAAAGTCTCGTCCGGATTTAAGGAAACACTGCGACGGCGACGGAAAACAGCACAAACAAGATTCGCGTGTTTTCTGCTTCCGCAGAATTTTAAGCGGTGACTACCAGGTTTTAATACAATAATCTATTCAGAAAACATACAGCACTGTCACCATAGTTTACAACAATTGTTTTAAGGAAGAATAAATAATCTAAGCAAAGGCCTACATTCGTATTTTTTGCTGACTATGGGGCCACGGTGGTGTAGTGGTTAGACTACTCTCCACTCACCAAGGCGAACCTGGTTCGATCCCCGGCGGAGTCGCTCCCGGATTATCGCATGTGGGAATCATGCCGGACGATGCCGCTGGTCGGCGGGTTTTCTCGGGTATCCCCCATTTCCCCCGCTCTTTCATTCCACCCAAAACTCTCTACTCATTCACTCACTCACTCACTCACTTTGCTGACTTTCAGATTTTTCAACGACCAAATTTCAGTTTTAGTAACCAAATTTATGAATGGGCAATAAAATATCGAATTTTATTTCTGCCCTGAAAAAAAATGTATGTTGAAATATTCCATAGTTTTTAAAAACTATAATAGACCCGACTGCTCACAATGAGACCCATTTAATAACTAGAGAAACCCCCTATGTTGAACGGGAATTAATAAAATTAGTTCTAACACTTGCGATGTACTGCGCTTGTAATTTTTAAATTAATGATCTTGAAAGCCAGTGTTATTTTAATATATACACATTATAGTATTGACACTTTAAAATGTTATGGTTTCAATTGGGAGATTCACGAATAAAGTGATCGGGCCCATGACAATGTTAATTTTATATACAGCGAGAGTACACAAAATACAAAGTGAGAAGGAAAGTAGATCCTAAGTATGGTTTCCAAAAGTGCTCAGTTAAACGCGAATAGCCTATAGAGTGCCGTAAACCAGAGGCAAGTCGGTCAGTGAGAGAAGGGAGACCGCAGAGGACAGGCCTTGACGACTTGCTGGTCAATGGTGCAGGACGTCCGTGCGGAAAACAACAGCCGCTTTCACGCCCAGTCGAGTTGCCACCGACCTTGGCGGGCGACACACGGTTCATTGCCGCCGCACACGTCACGTCACGCCGGAGGTTACGAACTGGGGCTGTCGCCGCGGCTTCCCCCATCTGCGTGGCCGCGATCCAAGTGGATCGGCTCCCAAGGTTCTTGCCAAGGCTTGCGTCCCGTCCCGCCAGACAAGCCACGAGGAAGCTGGCTGCACGCAGTTTCCTGCGGGTGTAGTTGGTTTACGGTCAACCCTGCACTTTAGGAAGTCCTGCCTCGTTTCTTACTTCCGCTAATCCAACACTTCCACCACGTTTCAAAATTCACACTTAGAGTGCGGTAGAGATTTAATGGCAAGACAAGTTAAATGTGAGTCTCCTATATTCACGACTGCACAACCATCACTACTGCTCGTCTGTTTTCACATTTACAGCCGTCCTATTGGTTCAAACAACGGAAACGCTCGTTATACTGAATAACGTTCACTACTGGCCGGTTGCTTTTTAGATTGGAAAACTCTGGAAATTCAAGTTATACCGGTGTATTTATATTTTAACATTAACGTGGTTAGAACAGGTTACGAAAGTATAAAGTTAGTTGTTTATATCAACTTTGAAAGCAACTAGGAGATCGCCATATCCTCCAGAACGAAATGTTCCTGGGAGATGTAGACATGTTTTAAATGTATATGGGTGGTTAGTACATATTATGTAATAAACCTTGATCTGCAGAGAAAATTAAATTGTGTTTCATGAAGCAGGCCTACTAAATATAGCAAAATTAACGGTAAATATATTGCAGTGCATGAAAACATTTTTATATCTCTAAGAAACATAATTACCAAAAGGTGGCAACGTAAAATTACGTTAATATTTTTAATTTAAAAAAAATTATAATCATAGCCTAACTTTTATTACACTATCGTCCTCATTTTCAGGAGAGTACTATGATTTGGAGTGGTCTGGTGCAGGGACTAGGGGTTGCGGAGCCATGGCAACCATTTTGAATTTCACTTTTTTCCATTAAAAAGGTCTAAAATTTCCCCTTTTCCCTTAAATTTCACAAATTTACCTCAAAACTTACAAAATATCCCCACAAAAATGCATTTTGCACAATCCGGCTGCACTCGCTCAATCCTGATGAATTGACAGAAAATTAGTAAATGCCCGATGGCGTGTGCAATCATTTATAAGCACGCTCTGTCATTCCATGCCAACACCATCCATCTTGTCTGAAGAATGCTCGAGTTCATTGCCCTGTCATGCAACTTCTGTTATTCCTTCCTTCCTCTCTCACCCATGCCCATTTTCTCTCGCTTGCTCTATCCCTTAGGGTTTCTTCATATTCCTTCTGGTCTCCTTTATTTTCTGTTGCTTTTTACAGCCTCCATATTTAATTCCCGCACCTACTGCCGCCAGTCGTATGCTAAAGGCGGCCGTCTTAGATTCCCGCATTCACCACCAGAGTGTCCTAAGCCATCTTTAATTTCCGCATCTGCCGCCAGTCGGCTGCTGTAGGTGGCCATCTTTGTATCCCATACCCACCACCAGAGTGTTTGAAGTTCTACAGTTCGCGGCTAGGAGCGCTGGTATCGGCTCGGCCGTTTTGTACATGTGTGTTGGTTCACTCGTCACCTGCAGGGGCAAACTGGCATCGGGGACATGAGTTCAAATGGTTGCCGCCAGGAGCACTGGGAATTATTTCTTAATTGGTAGTCGTTTCGGAACTCATTCCCGCACCCATGGGTTCGGCAGTCGAGCATCTTACCCAAAAGACCACTGCGACATCTAGGACAGTAGGATGTTTAACGACGAATACGTATATAGTTATTACCATCCTAGGCATTTGGACATGCCCTTGTTATTATATATTTATAAATCACCATTGCATTGTTAGGAGAAGAAATAAAGTAAATAACCGCATCAGCCTAAGCACTCACCAGACAATAAACTTGTCATAGCGAAAAAAAAAAGTATTGTTAATTTTTTCAGATATAGTCGTCAAATTCATAACATATGCATCACCCCTGATGTCGAATAGAACTGTAAAGACAATTACGCCCTAATCCCTCTAATAAGCATAGTTTGCTGCTATTTCCGAACTGTCAAGATATAGTCTTCAAGTTCACAACATAGGCATCGCCCTTGATGCTGAATAGGACTTTGAGACAGTTAGGTCTTAAGCTCTCAACTCTCGTATAAGCATAGTCGGCTGTAATTTTCGAGCTGTGTAAGATAGTCACCGGAGGCGACTAAAAGGACCACAGGGTAAGTAAGGCTTCAACTCTTTTATAAGCATAGTTGACCACCATTTCCCATCCGCCGAAGCTATATCCACNTATATATATATATATATATATATATATATATATATATATATATAACGACGGGGTTCCGTCCGAATACCCAGGATGGTAATAACTATATATGTATTCGTCGTTAAACATCCTACTTTCCTAGATGTCGCAGTGGTCTTGTGGGTAAGACGCTCGACTGCCGAATCCATAGGCTCGGGAATGATCCTGCACACCTCTGGGATTTAATTTTTGATTTCCGTAACGACTACCAATTAATAAATAATTCCCAGCGCTCCTGGCGGCCACTGTTTGAACTCATCTCCCCGATTCTAGCGCGCCCCTGCAGGTGACGAGTGAACCAACACACAGCACAAAATGACCGCGCCGATACCAGCGCTCTTAGCTGTGAACTGCGGAACTTCAAACATTCTGATGGTGGGCATAGGAATCAAAGATGGCCACTTACAGCAGTCAAATGGTGGCAGGTGCGGGAATTAAATATGGCTTAGCACACTCTGGTGGTGGATGCGGGGATTAAAGACGGAGGACGTAAAAAGAAAGAGAATATGAGAAAAAAAGTCCAAGGGATAGAGCAGGCAAGAAAGAACGGGCATGTGTGAGAGAGACTGCATGGAATGAGAGAAGTTGCACAACAGGGCAATGAATTCGAACATTATTCCGACAAAATGGATAGTACTGGCATGGAATGACAAGGCGTGCTTGTAAATGATTGCACACTCCGGCGGACATTTGCACAATTTCCGTCGGATTCATCCAGATTGTGCAAGTGCCGCCAGATTGTTGCAAGTGCACTTTTTGCGGGGAAATTTTGCCAGTTTTGAGAGAAATTGGGGAATTTTTTAGAAGAAAAAAAAAAGAAATGTTGGCTGTTTTGAGGTAATAAGGGAAATTCCAAAGGAAAAGGGGAAATCCAAGATGGTCGCCATGGCTTCGCAACCCCTAGCCCCTGCCCAAGACCACTCTAAATTATACTACTCGGGAGAAAATTATACATGAGGTAGATAAATTTAAAAGTGAGCAGACGACATTGCAAAAATAAAAACAACCCCATGAATAGCAAAGATAACACAACAACGTCGCTACTGCTGTTGGCCTGCGAGATCACGTGGCGCAGAGTCACGTATCACGCAAAAGTTTGACATTGACAAGGGTTTTCTTTACGTGAACGTACACGGGAAACGATCCTGATAGGTCTCATTGAAACACACCAGTCAACGTGTAGCCGCCTAACGTGAACGTGTTACGTGAAAGGAGAAGTCATCGTAATCCCGGCCTAAGAACCATGCTGCACGTCTGGTAAGTTAGCCGAAGGCATGGCAAACTAGGGAGGGGCACTGTGGTCTGGGAGCAATGCTTCAAATGTGTTTGTTGTGCGAAGGTTGGCCTCTTATGCCCGCATGACGTCAGCCCTCGCTTGTCGCCCGCTCAAGGCCATGACCTCTACGGCAGCCCCAACAGCAGGTGTGCCGACTGCGCGGAACAGCACGTACGAAGATACGTTTGTTTCTTTCAACTATAAAAAGTGCAACCGTTGTAGTATAGTGTCGAGCAGTTATAAGCTGTCCACGGTATTTGAGCACTTTTGAATTCACCTTTTGAAAAACATCACTACCCCTACCTACATTCATCTTAACAGGCACGCCGACTGGCAAACGCCCAGTAAAGTTGGTAACGACGGAGGGAAAATTGTTCCTCGTCTTGACGTCGAATTAAAAGTGTTAAGTGAACATTTCTGAAAACTGAAATTATTTATTTTGCTTTTTGTTTACTTTTAACGCAAATAAGTGTAACTAGCATATTTTTTTAAGTTATTTACTTTTCTAACAGTTTCACTTGGCCGACGCATGTGACCGAGACCCATTGCAATGTTAATTTCAAGTTTTGATTGAAGAATACACAATGTGCATATGTGTACGAAATTGCTATATTTGATTTGATTTCGTGTCGTGTGCATAACGTCTTCAGTCAATAAGATTGCAGGGAAAAAATAAAGACATGTAATTTATTGTATTTATTTAAAGCGTTCGAAAGAAAACTGACGTTTTTATTTTCTTTTAAACATTTCAGGAATATATGTATATTAATTTTATAAATCACCACTTCAGCAAATTCAAGTTAGATTTCTGGTAGTGTGTGACTACCTGGGAATAAAACGAGTATATTCACAAGTGAATGACACTTCTTAATGTACACGTTCAATGCAGATGCCGCTTTGCGTACACGTAATTCAAGACCATATGATTTTGCGATATAATTCGTTACCGTGGTAGACGGCACACATGTATGTCAGTTTCATTTGTTTTACTCGGATTTCCGCTCATCCGACACGACCTGTAGAACTCGCAACCAATAGTACGCTTCCAGCAAACTGGTGGTTTCATTTCGTGTGGCGGAGCCAAGGCGAACCGGGTTCAATCACCGGTCGGGTCAGACCCGGGTTTTCGCATGCGGGAATCTTCCCCGACGATGCCGCTGATCGGCGGGTTTCACAGGGGATCTCTCGTTTCCCCCGTCCTTTCATTCCGGCGCTGCTCCTACTCACCTCAATTACCTCCATCGGCTCTCAAGACCTCGCTGTTAATAGCCGCCCAAATCTCTTCCACTCACTCATTTCGTGTGGCCGGGTGGAAAAGGAGAATCAGTTATGCCTGTGGTGGCAACCAATCAACAAGTGGTGTGTGCCCGAGAGTGTAGATGGACTAAAATCTGGCTTGGTGCCAGTTTATGAAGCGAAATGGCAGGGTCTCTAGTACTTTGGTTGCGGAACATGTTTACTGACGATTAAGGCTCCCGCGTACCTGGCGCTTGTACTGCGTTGCAGTGTGTTTGAAACACTCGATTTTCCACGAAGCTATTAAACGTGCGTCCAGTGTTGATTTACGAAGAGAACACACACTTTCAGGCGAGGACCGTTGAGTACTTTCAAGACGTCGCGTTCATTAGAAAATCATTTCATAGCACTCCAAAACTGTTAAAAAATACGTTTTTTCAAAGAGCTGTTTTTTTTTAATATATGCGTAAGAAACATACAAAATTACTTAAGAGCCCTGTATTGAACCTTATAAAATAATAGGGTCACTGCTGAAAGTCGCACAGGTACGGTACACGCAGTACTAGAACACTGCGCGCCAGTTGAGAGCCTTGCACTTGGTGGCGATGGCGCACTTGATGCACGTGGCAAAGTCGCCATTACTGCTCCCGTGCTTCTTGGCTTCAAACGCGAAAAAAAAAGCTTCAGGTAGGCGTAGGCGGGTGCCTTAAGACAAGCTAAGGGTCGCCTATATTCACGACCGTAGTACCATCAGTCCCGCTAGTGTCTGTACTCCCATTTACAACGGTCCTATTGTTCGCACAACACCGGACACACTTATTACACTGAAAAACCTTACTGGCCAGCTCTCTGCCAATATGATACCGAGTTGAAAGAGTCTCAAACAAAATGTTCTTTCCTATTGGCTGTTTACGGTAAACTGAACACTTTTAAAAGCCTTGCTTAAGGTCTACTTGTATGCACACTGTGTATTCCTTCACCGTATGTAAAATTAAGATTGCCGTGGGCCTCATCACTTATGCATGCGCTAGTAAAGTGAAACTGTGAAGTTACTAGAAAAGTAAATGTTATTGCGTGTTCCTGGTCTGCAGTGCCTCCGTCGCCCCGTCCCGGGCGAGAGAGCGAAGGAGTCCTAGTAACCTGTGAAGCGCGCGGGAAATTCACAAATGCGTGCCGTCGAGATAAGTATATCGCGACTCGTGCGCTCCTGACCTTCGGCGGATTGAATTTCTGCGGTTATCTTTGCAAGAATGCTCTGGTCATTGCTGTAGCCTCTCTCAGCGAGACTTGAGGTGCGAGGAACCTTCAAGACCGGGCCAGCGAGACTACTTAAGCAGCGACGGGCCTCCTAAGCCGAAGGTCTAGATTTGGAGGGCCGTGCGACCATAAAGCCGTTCCTACACGATACCCAATTTCTGCTACATTCTGTTATACGCATGGGCACAACAGAAGGCATAAAAGTTTATATAGCAGAAGAGAAGAAAGAATGCATCAGTTCATATACACACGTGATAACAGAAAATTGTAAACGGCAGGCAAAAACAACTCGCAAATGGCAGACATTCCGCAGTTTGCAAGGGGAACAAATGAAATCAAATATTATTTTTAGGTGCTTTGTGGTACATCCAAAATGTAAGAAGATTGTTTTTCCCCCTGAAGACTGGATTTATGTAAGTTTCTGAGTAAGAGTACTAGGGTATTAATGCATATGATGTTAGTAACGGCACTGCCTATGTATAAAAACCAAGGTACTGTATTCACATTTATGTACAACGGACATTTACGCAACTAAATAAAACATTATTAAATTAATTAAATATTTATTTTTAACAAGCATGATAGTTAATCTTTAGCACTCCGTAATTAAAAAAGCTTTTACGGTTAGAAGACCAAAATGAGGTAAAAATATCATAATACTAAAAATAAGGCTTTTATGTGTGTGTTTAACATTACTCATGCTACAAAACTCAAATTATCTACTTTAGAAACAGATCGATTTGATTAGCAAACAACCACAGGCAACCGATTGCACTGTAGAGTTACTTGCGTATTATTGCTTTTAGACAAAGATATTCTAGAAATAAACGTTTTCTAACAAAAACATAAATAATAAATAGCAATAATGTATCACATAAAATAACTAAAATAATTTTGTTGCATGATGGAGCTTCAAACTCTTCAACTTGAAACTATGCGGCGCAGATCCGCGCATCAACCCACTGAACTGCAAACACTACTTACAAAGTAGCAGTGTAAAAGGTTATATAAACTATAAAAACCCATAGTTATCGCGTATTTTTTAAGTTGTGTTTATTGTTTTATTATGACAGTGGGAGTAAATTGAAACTTTCCTGTTACTTACGCGTACATTAAGTTTCATTTTGTACATAAATACATTTTACAGACCCGATAATATTTTCATAAACGGACATATGCGGGTTGAGGTTGTTACTAGGGTGTCCGCTATCTTGTCTGTCGCAGCTTCGTGGGTATAACAGAAATTTAGAACACGTTATATTAACCGTTTCAAGCATGCCCAAGGGTCCAAAAAATGTTGTACCCAGAGCCAGACCCACCCGGAGTGGGCTGGATTGTAACCTACACGGGAGCAGAAACGCTGGCAGTAAATGGGTAGGAACTGTTACGGAAATGGTTATCGTGTGGGGGCGGCTTAAGCACCAAATGGGCAAAGACAGCGAAGCGACGAGCCAGCAGAGCGTCGAGCTGTGGCGAGAGTGACCAGGGGGAGTTGAGTCTGCGGACTGCGAGCATCGGTGCAGTGGAGAGTGAGACTGGCGGGCGGGACTATTGAACTGGGTGCGTTAGTTGTTAGACAATTAAAATTATGGCAATAGATAGATTGAGTACGTGTAAATAACGGGTGTGAATTTACTGTAACCAGTATAGAGACAGCGATAAGGACTTAAATTACAATTGGGATATATACATTATATATTGCGCTCACTAAGAATAACAAGCGTAATAGTGGAGATAGGTAGTATAAAGTTGTAAATAATAGATGTGTGAATAAATTTGAAATCATATTCAATTCTTTTATTTTGATTAAGACCTCCATCCCTCACGACCTCTGGCACCCCCCCCCCNCCCAACACCCGCGTCAAGTATCAATATTTTACCAATTAGCTCATTCTTACACACATGCATTAACAAAACAGATAGCAAAAGAAAATCATTTCAGCATTCACATATGTTTACTTCACTCTTTTAAGTCGGCATTAAGACGTGAAACTACTTCTACCGTTGTTGTTTCCAAATGGCGCATGCTAGTCAGTGTGCTCGTCAAAATACACTGAAGAGCCAAAAAAAACTGGTACACCTGCCTAATATCGTGTAGGGCCCCCTCGAGCCCGCAGAAGTGCCGCAAGACAACGTGTCATGGACTCAACTAATATCTGAAGGTATGCAGGAGGCAATTCGCACCATGAATCCTGCAGGGCAGTCCATAAATCCATAGGAGTGCGAGGCAGTTGAGAACTCTTCTGAACAGAACGTTGCAAGGCATCCCAGATATGCTCAATAATGTTCATGTCTGGTGATTTAGGTGGCCAATGGAAGTGTGTAAAGTCAGAAGAGTGTTCCTGGAGCTACTTGGTAGCAACTCTCGTCGTGTGGGGTGTCGCATTGTCCTGCTGGAATTGTCCACGTCCGTCGGAATGCACAATGGACATGAATGGGTGCAGGTGATCGGACAGGATGTCCGTCGTATCTAGACGTCAGTCGTATCTAGACGTATCAGGAGTCCCATTTCACGCCAACTGCACATGCCCCATACCATGACAGAGCCTCCACCATATTGAACAGTCCCCTGTTGACATGTAGGGTCCATGGATTCGTGAGGATTTCTCCATACCCGTACACGTCCATCCGTACGATACAATTTGAAACGAGACTCGTCAGACCAGACGACGTGTTTACAGTCATCAACAGTCCAATGGCGGTGTTGGCGGGCCCAGGCGACGCGTAAAGCTTTTTGTCGTGTAGTCAACTACGGTACACGAGTGGGCCTTCGGCTCCAAAAGCCCATATCAATGATAGTCCGTTGAATAGTTCGCACGCTGGCACTTGTTGATGCCCCAGCATTGAAATCTGCGCCAATTTTAGAAAGGATTGCACGTCTGTCACGTTTAATGATTCTCGTCA
Source organism: Clitarchus hookeri (assembly GCA_002778355.1). Lineage (NCBI taxonomy): Eukaryota > Metazoa > Arthropoda > Insecta > Phasmatodea > Phasmatidae > Clitarchus > Clitarchus hookeri. The sequence continues at coordinate 370,542 of NQII01000956.1, read as the reverse complement.
GTCATCGGTTGTCCCGTTCGTTCGCGATCTTTTTCCGGCCGCAGCGATGTCGAAGATTTTATGTTTTACCGGATTCCCGATATTCACAGTACACTCGTGAAATGGTCGTACGCGAAAATCCAAATTGTATCGCTACCTCGGAGATGTTATGTTACATCTCTCGTGCGCCGACTATAACACCACGTTCAAACTCACTTAAATCTTGATAACCTGTCATTGTAGCAGCAGTAACCGATCTAGAAACTTTGCCAGACGCTTGTTGTCTTTATAGGCGCTGCCAACCGCATCGCGTTACTCTGATTGGTTCCATACCTCTGTTATTTGCATACGCACGCCTACACCAGTTTTTTTGGCTCTCCAGTGTATATGCAGGTAGGGGTAGAGACATTTATTCAAATGTTGATTTCATAAGTACTTAAAAAACCGCAAACACATGCGTAGAAAAATATACAATCCATACTGTTCATCTGAGTAATTTACGCTTCGAGTCTCTGAGAGTTGCTGACGTAGTATTACGTTGCAGAGAACCTTACGGAATACCGGTGAAGTAGTAATTATTCACTCGTGACTTCAAAGGATGCTGCGCATGTTGTAAAGTTAGGGCAAACTCCGCATAATTCAGTTAAACTGAAGCGACTTAATACTACAGGATGTCCACCGAAATTTCATTTTGGAATTCCCTGATTCGTCTCTGTTTTCCAGGCAGAATTTTACCATCTTCCCTGACATTTTCAGGAATACTGAAACCCAATACCATATTTTTTCATTGTTGACAGAACAAACATGCCATCAGTGAAGTTGTTTTAAATTACACTGCAACAAACCAAGCAAACAGAATCAACATTTTATTCCACCCATCGATATTTCTCGCGATACACGCTACTGATTTCACACGAGTGCCCATTACAAACACACAAATACTTTATTTTGTACATAAGGACCACATTCACTTAGCAAAAAAAAATTGCTGTTGCCAGTTCACAAACTTAAAAATTGAAATTTTAAAACGCGTATGCTCATAATTACATTATACTGTAGCCACACAACTAAGAATTTCTGCAGAGTAGCAATTATTTACATTTTCCTTGACCTAGGTGAAAATTCCCTGACTTTTTCCTGTCAGAGGAATTTCCCTGCCATTTCCCCGTGGGTGGACATCCATTATTTTGTCAGCAGCTCTCGAAGCGCCAGTGATTGATGGTGAGCCGGGCCACAGAGCAAGTAAGTAGAGAGGCTACACTACTATGTATTACGTCGAACTCTTACTTTGAGATAAAGAACTTAGAGAGGTCACAGTTATATTGCCAACATAACATTTGTCAAAGCACATCAGTACGATGAAAAGCTATGAATTCAGATAATGGCTACCCTGTTGAGACAATCTAGGGAACCCATAATCAAGGTAAACGTTGTCTAGGTCAGGACTTTTGTTTAAAGTTTTTTTGATACTGTTCATTCAGTTGGAAACTGGTAGGCCTACACATTATTTCGGGGATTGATTTTCGTACTGTCTACAATTAGGCATTGAAGGCTGGCGACTCATCATTTTTTCATTGTACTTAAAAGGCCCTTCTAACCAACCAAATAAAAAATCAACTATCTCGTTTCGGAAAACATAACAGCAGGCAAATCAGAAAGCAAGTGGAACAGGGCAGCGCAACTATCAAGTGAAGTTACGAAATTGTCGTTGTGTGATTCGCTATGAAATTATACTTCTAACCAGCTCTTAGTTATAAACTGAACAAAGGTATTTTCGATGTTCCTAAGTTTATAATTATTAAACATGAACAAATTGTCATTGTATTTTTGGTGTTGGCAAAATGGCTGTGAGCCGAGAAAATAGTGGCTGGAAGAGGTCTATCAAATATTACCCGCCTGAGCCGAGCGTAAAGAAAGGGAAACGTGTAGGGGCGGGAGAGGCCTTCCTGCACGGCGAAGACCCCGAGAGGCGCGCGCAAAGCTCTCCCTCCGGCCTTCGACGGCCGACCGCGACCCACTTGTGGTGGCGCCGGGAGCACCGCGGAGCAGCCCTGAGCACACCGCACCTGCTGCCTGCTTGTTCCCGCGAGACTGCCGGCCCTCGCGCCGTGCACTACGCCGCACAGCAGGCGAACACACGGAACAGAAAATACATGTATGTATACAGTCTCCAGCTGAAGGCCATTACTGGGTTTCTGAAACTGGAGAGGAGAGATTTCTGCAGCTCTTAACAGCGTGGTCTCGAGAGCCGATGAGGGTGCCAATGAAGCGAGGTGAGAATGGGGCAGTGCAGGAATGCAAGGGCGGGGAGAACGGGAGATGCCCCGAGAAAACCCGCGGCATCGTCCGGCACGATTCCCACATGCGAAAATCCCTGCAACTGACCCCGGCGGTAATGGAACCCGGTTCGCCATGGTGGGACGCCGACAGCGGCCCCTCAGCGAGTATACAGAAGAGAAACGGCTTGGCGGTTCCTTTGATGTGGGCTTAGCCATTCACCGACTGACTGCGCGAGGCTCTGCTAGTGGACCTTGTATCTGATTGGCTACTGCATTCTGCGAAAGATTCTCTGCCCGCTGAGCTGCCGGCTGGCCTGGAAATTACTAAACGCTGATTTTGGCGAACGGCGTTCCAACGGTTTGCTGGCCTGTGACATATTGCTGACGTGTGAGGCTGGAGTTGGCGTTACAAACGATAGTTCCACATCTGTATTCTTAAGTACTCTTTATCGATTCCTACTCCGTGTAAAATTGTTGTCTAGCCATAGAATGTTTCAGATTCCTACCTTGTGATTATCCTCTAGATCCAACTCGGGTCATAAATTAGGCAACAAGAAAAGTGATGGGCCCTAATTACTTTTGGGGCCGCGGTAGTGTAGTGGTCAGACTACTCCCCTACCTAGGCGGTTCGGGTTCGACTTCCGGCGGAGTTACTCGGGGATTTACGCATGTGGGAATCGTACCGGACGATGCCGCTGGTCAGCGAGTTTTCTCGTTGGATCTCCCGTTTCCCCCGCCCTTACATTCCGGTACTGCCCCATATACACCTCACTTCGCCCTCATCGGCTCTCAAGACCTCGATGTTACGAGCTAATTACTGTTACGTGCTGTGCAACTTGTTCGGAAACTGCCTCCCACCGCGGCAGAGACCCAGGAGCAGAAACGAGCCTACCTGGCTGACCAGACCAAGTGTGCTGGAAATGGCTAGCTGCTCTCTGAATTGCACATAATATTCGATATTTAATCAAAAATCTTATAATTAATGCACTTAATATAACGCTGAAAACAATATCAGATCATGAACGGTGACGAGATAATGGTAAAAATGACACCAAATAAGTATAATAACTATACAAACTTAGTCGCAATCTGTCATAGATTGAATACATATACCACAAAGTAGGGCCCATTAGAGGTGTTTTCAGATACAATCAGTTTTGCAATCTTCTCGCGAAAATCGGGTGTCCCAAATCATTTAAAAAAGGCATTACCAAGAATTGTTTTTTTTTTTTTCGGGAAAATTAGTTGAATTTACCTCGTGGTTCTTGTGTAGCGTAGGGAAAGTTCATCTTAACCAACAAATTAAGTCCTGCCACATGATGGCTACGTTCGGCCATTTTGATGGCAGATGCGGCTGGCGTTCGTGACATACGCGGCGGTTTCACTTCTGCATACGAGGCCGTTCTGTGTCACCGACCAGTTTCCTAATATCCGTGTCTATACAAATCTTGTGCTTTCTAGCAGTCGGCCTGTCAACACATCGCTACTTTCTGCTGCGAATGACTAGTTAGTAGTCACTGTAGCTTTCGCCGCCGTCAAACATTTTTTTTTCTTTCAAATAGCGTTGTTCTTACTTTTATGCCAAGACTACTTAGACGTGTAAACATTTACGTCAAATTTTTTCCTAGACATCTTAAAATTATTTATAAATACTGATATCGTTAATATCTTTTATGTGCTCAACTAGACGCACATTTAAAGCAGACACACGTGTCGACAGCCTAACAGGGATTCGTAATTGGACCGCCGTGGTACGTAGGTTAAGACTTTACCCTTGGTAAGGTTTATTCTACTCAGGTTAGGAGCAAAAAAAGATTTCTTATGGGAGAGTTTCGCATAGGGAAAATTTCGACCGCTAAGTACTCAGTGTTCCAAAAGGTAACTTTTAATTAAAATTTTAAGATACGTCAATAATAAAAGATAGAGATTTTACTTAGTTAGGAAGTTATTTAATATTTGATTTATGATTTTTGTAATTATGCTGTTTTTAACGAAGAAAATAGAGAAAATCTAGTACACATGCAACACTAGCGCTTACCTACTGACTAAAATTTTTGGTTGCCAAACTTTTAACACTGATCTTACCAACCTGTAGTAGAAGTAACCTTACTCTTAGCCACGGAGGGCGTCTTTAGATGTTTGTAGCTACGCCTACGACACGTCACTGATTATTTCCACCATCTCTCAGGTTCACTTGTGCTCACACGAGGACATCCTGATCACAGTACTTTCTGAACCATTAATACCCGCTAGGCACTCGTGTATTGTTATGTTCGGCTGCTTCGCCTTCGTCTCCTCCGCCCCTCCCCCTAGGGCTGGCATAGCGATAGTACCTCCATGACGTCATCGGTAATGGGGGAGGGGAGGTGTACCCACCACTAAGGTTACCTCTACTACAGGTTGGTAAGATCAATGCTAAAAGTTTGGCAAAGGAAAAATTTCCGCCACTAGGTAAGCGCACGTTAAAAGACAGGATAATTGCAATGATCATAAATAAAATTAAAATAATTTCGTAACTAAATAAACTCTTTCTATTTTATCATTCATGTAACTTAAAATTTAAATTAAAAGTTACCTGCACGAATTTTCTGGGTCAGGTCACCTCAGCTATATAGGCCGCGGCGTGCTTCTGTGTCGGCAGTCTTGAGCGGCTGTTAGTGCCGGGCGAGGGCGACGACGGGAAACGACAGGCGATGCCGCAGTGACCAGCGGGTGCAACGTGCGACCATCGGGAGAGCTGAGGCTGACTCACCAGCTGGACTGTAATACAGTAAGACTTATATTTCGTTAGTGACAGACATTTGGAATGAAGTAAATATATGGCAGTGGACAATTTCAGTGTATATTTGTAATTAATGAATGAATAATAAGCAGATTTAACTGTTTCGATTTTTGAGTGTCAAACGCTAGGAAAGAAAATGTTTAATGTATAAATGATATCATTTTAGTTACCATGAAAGTAGGAAACAGGCAACCAAAAAGAGACCAAAAGATACTTTAGTAAACGTTAAAGAATTACTTTTAAAACTCAAAGAAAAAGTCTTCTGGCATTCACGAAAGTAAAATACTACACAATTTTCTTGTCAGGTGGGCTACTTATACCAGAATTGGGAACGAAAGGCAAGCTTGTTGTATCTCCGACACTCATATAATCCGTTTATGCTGCCGGGAAGTTCCACTCTACGAAATTTGACCAAAACTTATAAAACAGCTTACACGACGCAAGATACGTAGAAAACTTGTGCAAGATGCAGATTTTTCTTACGAGATCACGAGAATGAACATGCCAGTTTGGTGCAAGTCGAACGGAACAAGCAATTATGATTGATCCTTCTATACTTGTCATGTGCTCAACTGCAGCCTATATCAACGGGGAGGTAGATTTAAGCTGGGAAAAGAGGACCATGGTGCAACGCATTGGGTTTAAGAAGGCTTCGTATTTTTAAGATATTGAGTTGAGTTCTGGTAAGAGTTGTAAGAGGCGAAAGAAGCTCCTACAAATTAATTATTATCCACAGAAATTATACAAAACTAAATTTTCAACAGCTTTAAAATTAATATTGTTTCACCGGGGCCATCAACTACTGTTCGGTCAACTTTTGCTACATATTTTCTGTGCGAACCGTGTGTGAACACATTTCGTATGGAAATTACTTGACATTTTCGTTTGCATGCGAGGTCTCGTGCGAATAATTTCGTGTCGTGTAAAAGCAGCTTAAGGCGTCCGTCTACCTGGCGCTTGAACTGCGATGCAGAGTGTTCCAAATACACGTTTTTCAACGAAACTATTAAGCGTGCGTCCAACGTGCTGATCTACGAAAAGAACACACACTTCAGACGAGAGCTGTTAAGTACTTTCAAAATATCACGTACGTTAGAAACATCAATTCAGAGTACTCCAAAACCGCTAAAAACGGCCTTTCCAAGGCGCTGTAGCTCAAAATGCACGCATCAGATACATACAAAACTACTATAGGGGCCTGCACTGAACCTTCCTAAAGACTTCCCACTAATAAAATAATATGGTCACCGCTGAAAGTCCCATAGGTACACGCAGCACGACGAGAACACTGCACGCCAGTTCAGAGCCTTGCGCTTAGCGGCGATGGCGTACTTGATGCGCGTGGCAGTGTCGCCCTTATCGCTCCCGCGCTTCTCGGCCTAAACGTGGGAAAAAGTTCCAGGTAGACGGGGGCCTTAAGGGCACTGACTACCGGCTGGCAGTTGTGAAATTTAAATAGGAAATCTAATGTTGAGGAAATTTCGCCTCAGTATGTATTTCCACTGCAGTAAGCAGTAACAACGTCATTATGTTGGATTAGGTTTAAGCCAATGCGTCAGAAAACTTTCCCCTGCCTACTTCTTGCTGCTTACTGTTAACGTTTTTTACTGACTAAACCTCTTTAGTCGTGCGGAATGTCGTAGATGACCGTCGCGGGGCAAACATAAAAAGATAAAGTAAACCTTTTTGTACCTCAGTTTTTTATAAAGCAATTGCAAAAAAAAGGGGGAAACAATATACAAAAAAAACCTAGCCACACTCCAGTTATGATCTTTATAATTCGTCTTGTAGTAGTCTACCTTAACAAATAGTGCTAAATCAATATTAATCTTCCTGTTAATAACAATTTATGGCACGAAAAAGTTTCTTGCCTGTGACATCCTAAACTAAGCACACATTGTTCTGAAAATGTTCTGTTGTTAACAACTGAACAGCGTGTGAGTACTTAATACTGTGGATAAATTAGCTGGGGCTTGAGGACCCGAAATTTAAACACACAACGAAATTATTAGTGTACCTTCCAATTTTTAAAAGCCTATTTTTATTTAAAGTTATACAGATAAAACGTTTTAATACTTTTTATCTCCCTTTGAGAGAAAACGCGGTTTTTAAACTGTTTTATGGTTTTTTTTTTNGATAAAACGTTTTAATACTTTTTATCTCCCTTTGAGAGAAAACGCGGTTTTTAAACTGTTTTATGGTTTTTTTTTTTGTAAATTGCGCAGTAACCATTATAATACCAGATAACGTAAATTATATTTATTTTGTTTACATAGTACACATTTTCGTTCATACATTTGTAAGAAAACCAGAGATGGATTTGTTAGAATTCTTAACTAAACTGTTTTGCACAGAAATAATTACAAATGCAAAACAGGGACAACCGAAGAAGACTTTTTCAGAAGTTTTTAANCTAAACTGTTTTGCACAGAAATAATTACAAATGCAAAACAGGGACAACCGAAGAAGACTTTTTCAGAAGTTTTTAAGATTTCCCGCTGTCGTAACGTAAGGTTTTGATTCACTATAATTTTATAGTTTTAACACTTCATTTAATTTCTCGACTGTATGAATAGTGTAATGGTATGCACGACGGGATAGCACTACGATACGTACCCGAACAAAAGGAGAACACGCACGCGCACACACTTGCGTATACTGTCAGTGTTAAGGTGGACTCATAACCATCCGTCGCATCTGTCAGTCGCCCGTCCGTCCGGCGGTCACGCGATCTTCAGCCAATCGCAGGGAAACTTTTTTTTTCAGTCCGTCAAATATTTCTCAAGCCATAACTTTCGACAGACGGACAGGTGGGCCACCGCCTTCTGACGACATTCCGTAAAAGCGAATACGCACTTTCAAATAAAATGCAAGGCGGTGGATATGTGTTAAGTTATCTTTGGTGCCAAATCCAGGAATTTTTAATGTAAAAATATTCAGTATAAATTCTTATCATGTGAAAAAAATATTTCCCCAAAATATGTTTCTCTTAAAAATGTATTTACAATTAAAGAAAAATAACGATGTTAAGTTGTCACACTGCTATTTTGCCGTACAGAAGGATTGACGGACGAAGGATTGTNATTAAAGAAAAATAACGATGTTAAGTTGTCACACTGCTATTTTGCCGTACAGAAGGATTGACGGACGAAGGATTGTGAATCTCTTTCAACCTACGGACGAAAACACGGACGGGCGACTGGCTGATGGTTGAGTCCACCTTAATTCACNGTTGTGAATCTCTTTCAACCTACGGACGAAAACACGGACGGGCGACTGGCTGATGGTTGAGTCCACCTTAATTCACTCGCTAACTGTTCTCTGTGTTAAAGCAGTTAATGGCAACTTTTCCCAAATATCCGAACCAGTCTACAGTGTTACCACGGGAAACGTTAAAAAAAAAAACTCATGTCTGCTGTACACCGGGAAAAATCACAAATAAAATGACATGTGCTTTGCGACTTTTGTGGAATATATTACATATAATTATATCTAGCTCCTGACCTAGCTCATCGAAAGCCGGCAGTTTATTGTAATTTACTAGTTTTCTACTGTTATGTTACTTATCAAAAGTAACAACAAATGTTAACATCTGTCGGGAATATTGCACCTGGAAACACTTGGCCATCTTGGATATCGCTGTTGACTTATGCATGACAGCAAAAATTAAATTAAACGACCAAGTATCACGTAAGCAGAACATTAAGAACTCCCACAGACAGCGCAATGCAGGACGCGTCTCATTATCGATGCGATACACGATACCGCAATATCGTACATGCACCACCACACATGACAGGGGGCTAGGGGCGAGGGTTTATGATAGAAGACTAGGTGCTGGATCTCAAGTGAACCAGTCAGTAGACATCAGGCTGTTTTTTATCAACACACTGTCAGCTAATCAACTTGCCATTGTACTGTGACGCTAAACAAATTGTAGGGTATTTTAGACTGACATCTATCTAAAAAAAATGTGTAGGTTAAAAGAGTAAAAATATAAAACCTTGCAAAAAATAAAATATTTGCTAACTCTTTTTTAATTTGTCCGAGACAGTGAATTTGGTTAACATTTGTGAGACGGTAGTTGTAGTTCTTATCACACTATGGACGTCATAGCTAATATAACTGGAACTAAAAGTAATTCGGGAAACTTGATTGACAACGCACTTTCATTCGCCAACAACTCACCACCGACTATTGCAAAGCAGTAATTCTGCTATTACTGATACTAAACAGTTCGAGTTGGAAATATGTGGCGTGGAATAACGTAAAAATTGCTTAAAAACTACCCACTCGCATCTTACTTTCTTCGTTTTATTAATACAGTATAGTAACAACACGAAAACAAGGAAATGAGTTTACGGTAGAACATGGCATGTGATGAACGATTACCGGCCCAATAGAAATAACTAGTAATTAAAATCGCTGTACACGAAATATATGTTACTTTGAAAAATATGCAGAGATCGCGGGAAAATAAAACTATTGGTATCTGTTCGTAAATTTGTTATTTTACACACGGAAGTTATTATTTTTGTGGCTGGTAATGCTTCGGGAAAGAGCGGACAGATAGTGCGCATGGCATGGCAGGGCGAGTTGTTATCCGAGAGCGTTACTCAACAGGCATGTTGGCCTGCCTCTTTTTAAAAGTTTACTTTTCTCCTATTACTGGCTTGAAACGACACGAATTTTAAATATATTTCGTCAAATTATTAGAAATAATAATTCAACAATACCATGCAATATTTCTGTATGCTTTTGGAATTAATATCAAGCAGTATAGAAAGCATGGATGGAGAGTGGGGATATGTCGTGAAAATAACTCTCAAGGTTTTGAAGTTGTGTTTCATTTGGATACAGATTGTTTTATTGTGCATTTTATTTTGAACACCTATAGATTACTTCTTTATCACGAAGTTTAGTTTGTAACTCTAACAATCGCTGTTTTGTGACCACGTAAAATAAATGTATTAATTAATCTAGGAACTCTTTCTTATCGCGTATTTTCTGTTTGTCTGATGTGCGTCGGCAGTGCACTCAGAATAGCCAACGTAATATTAACTTATTTTAATTTTTGCATCAGCTGATACAGGATTTTGTAAATTGCACTTTATTTGTTTCGTATACGTCAATTTGTCACTCACTGACTGTCATAATCTTGCCAAGTTATATGAGACTGACAATACTCGACTCGGAGGACCGACGCGCTTTTATAGTCTCTATCCTTGACCTGGAAGGTTCGCCGCACCCCGAGTCACGCTGAGGGAAACTCGGTCATTAATCCAGAGCATTCTTCAGATAAACGCAGAAACTCAATCTGCCGAAGGTCAGGAGCATGCAAGCGTCAAAAGGCTTATGGCGATACCAGGCGGAAGAGTGCGCGGCGGCACACATTAACTTAAACCCTGATAGGATTATATCTCTCCTGTCATTCAAACATCCCTTAGTGACTCGCCGCCCGCTATCATATCACTACTCTGCCCTTCTCTTCCTGTCGTTCGCGCGGGGTAACGCCGCGAAACGTGACAATATATACACTGTGTTTATTAATTACCTGGCAATAATTATTTTAAAAATTGGTGGAAGGATAAAAAATGGCTGACTGGATAAAAGTAACTAGGGCCTCGAAAGTGCTCACTTAATCGTGAACAACCTTTGGTAGTTTTGGAGTTACACGCTAGATAGCAGCACCTCTGCTGCGTAAGTCACAATATTTCTTAGCTGGGCGCTTGCGCTACGGATAAAGTCTTTCATAAAAAGTGTAAGACACGCCCCCAAACTGTGAAATTAATACATTGTGTAATATACAATACAATTTTATATTTTAATGTGTCACATTGTTAACAACTTCCAAAATTACACGAGCAGGAAAGCTGTAAGGCACGGCACAGCGTATAGGAATGAATTTTACCTGTAAGTTCACGGCTGAGTGAGTGAAGAACCGAGATGATAACGCGTTGGGCGGTAATCGCTTCTGTGTGAGCCCATGTAAATACTTATGACAAGATAATGTATCAAGACGCAACCCGCCTCGTATCGCACTTATCTTGACGTATTTCGATAACTTTCTTGTCCAGTTACCTTTTCTAGAAATTCAGTAAATGTTGGGACCGTGATGGTGTAGTGGTTACACTACTCGCCTCTCACCAAGGCGAACCGGGTTTCATTCCTGGCATAGTCGTTCCCGGATATTCGCATGTGGGAATCGTGCCGGACGATGCCGCTGGTCGGTGGGTTTTCTCGGGGATGTCCCATTTCCCCCGCCCTTCCATTCCAGCGCTGCTCAATACTCACCTCGCATCATCCTCATCGGCTCTCAAGACCTCGTTTTTCAGAGCCACCCAAATATCTTCACTCACTTTAAAATGTAGTGTTTTCTCCGTTCAAAAAGGAATGTATGTTGAACTTGAAATACAGCAAATATTTTCTTTGTACAAAATTTCCCCGTTTTCATATAACGGTCTATTTAGAGAGATGCTGGGAAGCTAATACTATTATTTCAGTATTCCACATTTTGTTATTTGATGCCAGTAATATAAAATCTATTTCTTAATTTTAAGAAAAACATCAATAATAGAGTAACTAATCGGTCTAACTTATATTGGTCTATGGCCGTATTCCTTTTTCTGCTGTTAGCAGCTGAGACTGCTGGCGAAGAGGTCCTTTATTCACTGATGCTGCTGATGAGTCACTGACAAGAGTTGGTTTGGCGTCTGGGTTGGAGGCTACATCCTGCTGAAACCACTGATGTGCGGAAGGTCGGCAGTTTAAGCGGCGGTAAACCAAGAAACTTTAATATTGCTGTTATCTGCCGAGAATGCGAAGAGAGTAAGGATGGACTAGTATTAAATTATTTTCACCTGAATTTAATGTCCATGCTACAATTTTTTACTAATTAAACTCCGTATCATCGAAAAACACACCCATTGCTAATGACATGACAACACACTCGTCAGGCACAGCGGACGCCATTTATTTCTACTGCTGTCTGGGCAGGGCAGGGCGGCGTTTCAAAACGTTATTCTGCGAGTAAACGTTTCTCTTTGGCTGTCCCAACATACTTTTGAGTAAATGTTTTCCTCCCTCTTGGCAGTGTCCTAAAACTGTAGAGTAATCACTTTAAGCTTCTTGCCAGAGTAAAGTTTTCACACGCACTATTTTAGCGAGTAACGAAGGGTAAACTAAAAATGGCGGGAAGTTTAGTAGAACTAAACACACAGAAAGGAGACGTGTACATTCTTGTTACAGCCACACACGGGAAAATTACATATAACAAATGACAAAACTCGTTTGTTTTTAAGTTAATNGTAAACGTTTCTCTTTGGCTGTCCCAACATACTTTTGAGTAAATGTTTTCCTCCCTCTTGGCAGTGTCCTAAAACTGCAGAGTAATCACTTTAAGCTTCTTGCCAGAGTAAAGTTTTCACACGCACTATTTTAGCGAGTAACGAAGGGTAAACTAAAAATGGCGGGAAGTTTAGTAGAACTAAACACACAGAAAGGAAACGTGTACATTCTCGTTACACGGGAAAATTACATATAACAAATGACAAAACTCGTTTGTTTTTAAGTTAATTTGTATAAAGACTGCATTTTTAAACAATGTTAATTTTTGGTAAGTAAAGCTGTTTATGTATATAACTATTTTTTTAAAAGGAATATTTTGGAGAAAGTAATAAATATCGTTTGGGGTTTACATTGGTTGCTTAATCAGTACATGTTTGTAAACACAGCATGCTCGTTCCAAAACCACGTTTACTCTTGCTACTCTCTGTAGGTTACTAGGCTAGCCACAAGATTGCACACCGGACAAACGAAACGGATTATAGATTACATAATCGATTACAGCTACAAAAACTCAAAATTATGACAGGTTCGTTCCTCTTTTATATTCAATGATAGTATAGAATGCTCACGATAAATTGCGCACTTTCGACATCAAACTTATTGGCATAAGAGTACCTACCACATTTAGGTCCCTAACAATTTCACGTGTTCACTTGATTGACGCATAAGTAAGTTGTTAGACCCGTGGAAATGTAAAGTTTACGTATGGCGGAAGAGTATAGAATGAGGAGAAAATTAAATCCTAAGCTGGGCTTCCAAGGGCGCTGCCTACCAAGCCTGGGGCCACACAGTTTAAATGGGCAATAATTTTTTAAGAAATTCTTTATCGATGCATTAATTTTAAAGACGACCTTTTCAGGCAAACGTAACATTTCTGTACATTCGCTGTTTGCGCGTTTACGCGTATCTCAGCAAATAAATGTCCTGGGTATACGACTTTTTGCCAGCAAAGATATAAAAAAACAATCATCTAAGCCCGTACAGTTTTGTTTTTATAATATTAAGTTTATTCAAAAAGAAAATAATCGTGAATATTGTTAAAAATCGCAATTTTAGAGCTTCCCTGCGCAGTTTCCTTAGTAGGCAGTAGAAAAATAAAACTGCGCAGTCGCAGTTTAATCTATGACCTTTCATCGCGTGTAATAAAATTCCACTGTTACGGATCTCATTTGCACAGTAAAGCGTAACAGCGGAAGCAGGAGCGCGTGTTACTGTCGCCCGTAGCGATAAACATCCCACTAGCACGTCAACAAATTTGCCCATTTTTATATTTGTATTCTAAAATCAAGCATTAAAATTGACATGTAAAAAAAAGAAATATTTTTTTGTTGAAATTTTTTCTCCGAGAAAGTAGCGTTGAATAATTTTTTTTTTTTTTTGTGATTCCCCATTTAAGTTCCGTGGTCGCAGCCTTGGTAGGCAGGGCCATTAATCGTGAAAAGTCTTTACGTTAATTACTTGAGTATCAGTAGACGGGCCAGCCTTTACTTCAGTTATAGTTCAGTCGCGGTTACTTCCTACTTACCTGAAGCCTTGCTACAGTTCTACTTTCGGGATATTCCTTTGCTACGTGCAAACAAGGCGTAACTAAGTCTAAAAAAAATCACACCAAATGGACCACGCGTCGCATTCGTTCGCACTCAGTTTAGTAATATTTTTGATAAGAACTATTTATTGTTCGATATTACCAACATACCTATTTTCTTCCTGTTTGTATTCATATTACTTTTAAATGAAATATTATAATTTATTGATAAAATATAAGTAGGGACCAGTAATTTTTTAGAATTAATTTGAGGACAAGCAAGCTCAAACACAGCTACATTTGACTTTCTTTTTCAATTGTATCACAGTTGGTAAGCCACGCCCTGGACGAATTCAAGACAATAACAAACCTACAAAAAAAATAGGATTGAACCCCGCGCTACCTGGCCAGAGGTAAAACTAGAGCGTCAGCCAATGAACAATTAGCTGAAGCTCGAGTAGATAAAGAACTGTGGAGTCTAGCTTGTTGCCTAATGAATCTGCGAAATGTCTGGGTCTCTGAATTAAAGTAAAAGTTATATTGACCAAAAATAAGTTGCTTTTATATTAACAGAAGTATACAATAATTGTGATATGTGGCATTTTTAGGAAACCATAAAACACGTCATACGTGGGGTGATTTTTCAAAAGGTTTGATTAAAAAAGAGTGAAGAAACCGCGAATAGACTATAGTGGCGATGCGGCACTTGATGCGCGTGACAGAGTCGCCCTTATCGCTCTCGGGCTCAAACGCCACAAATACCACGTGGTAGGTGGAACCTTTCAGTACAGTTACGCATCATAAAATTTTTTATTTCCAGCACCTGAAACTGCACTTTAAAGTCAGTCTGAAAAGGTTAACAATATTGAAAACGTTTGAAGACAAGGAAGGATGACTGCACGAGTATTCGCTGTCGGTTCGGCAGACATCATTGTCAGAGTGGAAGTTGACATCAAGGGACGAGAGAGAGAGAGAGAGCAGCCGGCAACAACAGTCCAAACCGGTTTCCCCGGCGTCCCTTGAACTTGGGGCGTGCTCGCCAGCCAGCCACACTGGCCGGGGCGCTTCTCTCTCTCCCTTCCCAGGGCCACGCCGCGTGACTCACACCCGCCAGACTGCATTCCGGCCCTTGCCCTTCCCAAGGTCGCGCCCTCACCGACTGATAGCCGGCCAGCCCACCGCACGTCGTGTTCTCACGATGTGCGTCCACCGACCCTACCGCCTAACAGCTCGTCTGCCTACTGTACTAAGTATACTCCATTCTCTGTTTCTTCGGATGTTTTGAAACGAACCTTTGAAAAATCACCCAGGGAGTAATATGTCAACCTATGTTTCAAAACACAAATATATAACAATGTGATTAACTTTAAAGTATTGTATTCTTGAATAAATGAAACTTTAACTAAGTATCTTCAATTACTTTTAATATTTATTTCGTATTAAATACGAATTAAAAACAGTGAGAGCAGCGATGTGTTGGCAACGGCTAGTAAGAAATAGTTCACAGATAAATATTGTTTTAACCAAGTTTTTTGGTATGTTATTTGTGAATTAAACGTTGCCTATTGATATATTAAAATTTTTAGGTAGCACTGAAAGAAACATATTTAATTGTTAAAGTTTAAAATATCAGAGCAAATTACGGTGCGTAGACCCTGGTAACATGGTGTTTCTTTTCGTCCGAGGAAGAAACAAATAGGCGGAGGCGGCGGAGCAGAACTTGTCGCTCTCTCGCTCTCTATCTCTCTCTCTCTCTCTCTCTCTCTCTCTCTCGGGAAGTATCGCACCGCTAGTAGTAGCAAGAAAATTATATAGTCGGTTCATGACTGGAAGAGACTTTCTTGAAGCCCTGCTAAAGATCTACTTTCAAGCCCATTTCGTATCCTTCTGCCAAAGGGTAAACAAACATTGCCATGTGGCAGTCACATGGCAATGTTTACATGCAATGTTTACATTCCACTGTGTGTGTGTACATGTGTTCGTACATGCACGTACCCATCATAAAAGTAATGTATATATTATTAATGGATATTCCACAAGCGTAAAGTTTTTAATCTTGAGGATTTCACACAAAAGAATATGTGATGCAAACGAAAAACATTTCATTATATAAACCCAAAATGTGAGTATTAAAAATGAGATGTTTCGTGTGTGTGTCTGTCTCTCTCTCTCTCTCTCTCTCTCTCTCTCTCTCTCTGTGTGTGTGTGTGTGTGTGTATATATAGGTTTGATTTTGACTGGGGGATTGGGTGGGGGAGAAAAACTTTCACTTTGATTACATATTATAGACACAATACTTTGCAATGAAATGTGTCAACATTCAAGGAGTCCATCCAACAACATTAACATGGCAACGCCAATCTCTCATAAGCCCCCGGATGGCCGTACTGTAGAGAATTTGTGCGATTCTTGTTTAACCTAATATTTCATTTATCGGTTTTTTTATACTAATATCAGCTCTTTATTATTTGATTTTTCATAACGTATGACTTTAATTTGTGCTAACCTTCTCGTACAGATTCCTTTTGCTTTTGAAATCTGTATAAGAGATTACTCATAGTGCGTTCTAACGTGTTTAATATTTTTCAAATTTATTTCAGGTTTGCTTAAAATTTTATTTACTGTATTTTACGTTGTATGTTGCGGTAGTTTTTGTGTGCAGTCATGAGTTCTAGCAAGGTGAATAAAAGAGAAGTCACCAACGCCAACAGGACATCATTAACCTCACCGAATCGTTGTATTCACTAATTAGGCGAGGGGAAATGAAACCCTGCAACGTCGCGGAAAGAGTGGCAGAAATGTTGAAACTCTCCAAATCTACAGTGCTAAGGTATGTTAAAATATCTGTAGTATTAACCATTGCGTTTGCAAGTTGTGTGTGTTAAGATCAATTACGTTGGCCCACGAAATGTGTTTACAAGAACATAAAGAAAATTTGTTAATAACTTGATAACGTCGTCGAACGTTGTCTACGTGTATTTTTAACGTTTTATTTTGGTAATTATTAAGTTTATAGGGTTTCCTGTAAAAATAAAAATAATTCATTGAAAATCTTATATTTCCACTCTGCTAATGATGCAGAACACGAATATACGAGGGGCATTAACGTCCGACTAATTTCGTAATATGTGCCCACCTAACCTAACAGAACCTAACCCCACGATGAGTGAATCACTATTTTACATTTTTTAACTAACCTAGGATTGTAGGGTTATATAGTAACCAATACCTGCCACCTATTAAACTAACCTAAACTAACACACGGCAGAGCATATCACATTGTCACACATCATTTGTAAACAAACCCTTGTATGTTTTTGGTATCAGTAACTGTAGTTGACCCAGTAACTGAATTATGGTCCTTTTTAAATTATGCAAATTAGGTTGGCTATGTAGCACTGAAAGTGAAAAATATGACACTGATAATTTACAATAACTAAAAGACAATGGCTGTAGAACAGTGGTGTTGGGGAAATGCATTAATACACAATTGTTTTCTTAAAAGATTATGACTGCGATTTCATCGATTACGATGTCCTCTCATGTTTAGTGAAGTGATACAGATATGTTTAATAGTAGGGGAAGTTCCAGTTATATCGACTGTAATCTATTTAGTGACGTATAACAATGGCAATTAATGCCGCAATGTAACTTATAAATACAAAACAAGCTCCTTCTTCAGAATCTTAAAATGCACCATCTCTCCATAACCTATATAAAATTAATTGACTATAACAAACTCACTATAGAGGCAATTTTCCTTACCATTGTCAGTTGTCTTTATAATAAATTTCCACTGTATATATTGGGTTGTTTATGAAGAATCCCTCGCAGGGGTACACAAATTCCAACACAAAGTAGTTTTTATTTTTAATTACACATTGTAATACCACCTTTTGGTTAGGTGATTCATACACTCACATTTGAGTCTATATAACCCTACAATCCTAGGTTAGTGTAAAACCCAACAATCCTAGGTTAGTTTAAAAATGTAAAATAGTGATTCACCCATCGTGGGGATAGGTTCTGTTAGGTTAGGTGGGCACATGTTACGAAATTAGTCGGACGTTAATGCCCGTCGTATATTCGTGTTCTGCATCATTAGTGGAGTGGAAATATACCATTTTCCGTGAAATTATTGTTTTTTTTTTTACAGAAAAGCCCCCTAAACTTAATAATTACCCAAATAAAACGTTAAAAAGACACGTAGACAACGTTCGACGATGTTATCAAGTTATTAACAAATTTTCTTTATGTTCTTGTAAACACATTTCGTAGGCCAACATAATTGACCTTAGCACACACAACTTGCAAACGCAATGGTTAATACTACATATATTTTAACATACCTTAGAACTGTGGATCTGAAGCGTTTCAACATTTCTGCCGCTCTTTCCGCGACGTTGCAGGGTTTCATTTCCCCTCGCCTAATTAGGGAATACAACGATTCGGTGAGGTTAATGATGTCCTGTTGGCGTTGGTGACTTATCTTTTATTCACCTTGCTAGAACTCATGACTGCACACAAAAACTACCGCAACATATAACGTAAAATACAATAAATAAAATTTTAAGCAAACCTGAAACAAATTTAAAAAATATTAAACACGTGAGAACGCACTACGTGTAATCTCTTATACAGGTATCAGAAACGAAAGAAATCAGCACAACGAGAAATAATAAAGAGAGGATATTAGTAAAAAAAAAATTAAACCAGTAAATGAATTATTATTGGTTAAACAAGATAATCGCACCAATTCTCTGGCACGTGTGTCGACCACATCTCGCCAACAACACACGGAACGAAGGTTTGTAAACAAATGGCCGCTCTACTTTCACCTTGAGCGTGATCTTGTGAGTATGCAAGAAACATTGAAATCAAAGTACGTTAGCATCACGTCATTAATAATTGGCATAATAAGATACAAGTCTTTTCGAAACCCATTTGTAAGCGATAAATTAACAATTACGTTAAAACTTTAGAACTATTTCCTCTCTTTGTGCTGGCAACCTAACGGCATAACTGTATCCGCGCTCGCCGCTGTTTGTAATGTTATATGCATGTAGCTAACGGCTAGGGTGTTTTTTCAAATGTTGATTTTCAAAAGTTTCTTCCCGTCGTGAACCGACTATACACGTTTTCATTTGTAGCATATGAATATTTATTACAGCAAAAATAATGATTTTTGAATTTGTAATTACCAATTGAAACGAGATTTTATTGTTTGAATACTTATTATATTATATTTAGATGTGATAGCGGGGCGGTTACAAATTTGAAGTTGGCAGAAGTGGTGACTGACGACATGGCGACATGGCGTGTTGCTCATAGAAAAAAAGAGACTGAATAAAGCCTTAATTTCTATTCTTGTGAAAAATGCTGATACGTACCACATCAAGTTTGTACATGTGATTTTTAAACTTACCAAAGCAAGTTGCGATAAATCTGTTTTACCATTGCAGGAATAAATATACTGTAACGTGTGTCGTGACCGCTGTGTGTGAAAGAGTATTGTTGTATTTACGTTACGTTGGACCAGCGTGTATGTGATTGCAAATATTGTACGTACGAAATTTATACGTTTTAACCGTAAACTGTTTTTAATGACGAAATTATTATTTTGAAAGTGACGTCTGTTTCTTTATCACAACGTAATTTTTCCCTATGTGCTTGAAACACAATTGTGTAACGTGCTTACGTTTCTGTGATTTGAATGTTTGCCACAATCCTACCAAAATACTAACCCCAGCCAGATAAATTTAAATAAATAATGAAATAAACCTAGAAAATAGTACGTACCAATGTGATCTTTGAATGAATAGTGCAATGGGGGTGAATGACGAAATGGACTGAACACGAAAAAAATACTTAAATTAGACAGGTAACCTATGGACGAGAAAATAAATATATGTACACAACACTGGAAAATTCCAAGGGGGAATAGAGTCAAGAAACACAACAGCAACTAATTACGAAAAATATATGTACACATATACACGACCAACAGATAACACGTAGAAAACAACACAGGCTAGAAACCGGCTTCAAAAAGTTAGGATAATACTGAAAAATAAGTAGGAACAAAATGGGACAACACAACAAAGAAACACACTCAAACACAACAGTTTTACCAGACACGGCATAATGCAAACCAGGCATGCTGTAGTCAAGAATACCCATTCACAAAGTCAGAAAATTCCATGAACGAATCGAGTCAAATAAAACAGGACAGCAAGCTAAATACGGAAAACTAATATACTATATATGTGTACGAAAAAACTATATATGTATGACCAACAGACAACACAGGCCAGTTATCTATTTACACAAATGAAACAAACACAACGAAGAAACTCGCACAAACACAGTAGTTTTTTTTTTCAAAACCGACAGACTGCGACGTTTCGGGAACTGCTATCTGTTCCCGTCTTCACGCAGCAACACACAGGATCCGAGAACACAAGGAGACCGGAAAAACATGGGTTTATAGAGACAGTCGAGCTCTCCTTGTTGGCTGTGCAGCTAAGAGTGGTTATGATTGGCTGCTATGGTCTTGTTTGGATTGTGTTTTTGCTGTTGTTTTGTGCTGCAAAGATGATTCTCTCTTGGTTAATGGGATCCGCGTATTTTTTAACTCAATACTCTGTTGACAGAAAATATTATTATTGCTAATAATAAAAGCTGATTCCTTGATTTTTCTTTTGATTTTGTCGGCTTCCTAAGTGAGTGAAGTTGAATTTTCCAAAGAATTTTATGTATGTTTTCCCAAGCATGTTCAGCAAGTCTGGATTTCTGAGTTTCACCTTTCTTGGAATTGTTTGTGTGTTCTTTAATTCGGACCGAAAGATTTCTGCCAGTTTCACATACCTACTTATGGCCACATTCACAGGAGCTATGATATACACAGTTGTGGGTTTGTAGTTTGTCTGTTGCTGGTTTCTCCCTGGTAGCTATACTTCCAATAGTGGATTTTGACCGAAATGATGTTTGTAGTCCATATTTGTTTCCCAGACGTCTTATTTTTCAGAAAGACCCGGAACATAAGGGATAACTAGGGTTCCGCCTGGTTTTTCGGTCTCTTTGGGATTGAGTGGTCTGATAGGTTTTATTTGCTTCTTTATGATGTTGGTTGGATAGCCTTTAGCCTGGAGTTCATTTTTTATTTTATTGTGTTCATCCACAATAATTTTTTTTTTGTTACAGCAGAATAATTGCAGTTTTAGTGATTTTTGGGTAGTTGGGAGGCAAAATGAAAGTATTGGCCAGTATGTGTTGGTTTCCTGTATACTTTTGTTGCAAGACTGCTGTTTTATCTACTGACTAGGACATGCAGAAAAGGAATGCTGCCATTTGCTTCTGTTTCATAGGCAATCAAGCATCAAGTTTTTCTAGCTTGTTTATATTTTTAAAAAGAAAATTTCTAAAGTACTCCTATACCCAACTAGCTACTGGCCTAACTCAAAAGTACAGCCACAACGACTGAACTACCAACTCATACCCATATAGCACACACATCCAAAGAACATCTGACGGATGTCACTCTCGGATATTCTGGATATCCAAGGACTTCCACAAGTAGCAAAGTTACATTCAAAAGACTACCAAAAGATATCTAAATGTCCGCCCAATATCCAAAATGTGATATAGATATTGTGGATGTCCTATATACATATTTAGATGTAGCCACTCACCTTAAGAAATGGCCATGGTGGTTTTGTAATATCTAATGGATATCCCGTAAGTGGTACAAACTGGTACCTACTACTGGATATCCAAAGGATATAAATTAGAGATTCACTGTAGTAATTAGATGACATTTAGATATTGTGGATATAATTAGGATATCCGGTGGATGGATATCCTGTGCTATGTGGGTAATTGGTTCACAATATTAATTCTGCCAATATTTGGCAAAATCAATATTCTGAAATAAATACAATCTCATAGTTAATTTATACGTAGTTCATCATAAATTTATTTGTAGTTCATAAACATAGCTAACTGTATACTTGAGCACACATTATGTTTTTTGACATTTTTGTTAACTGTTTTTACCAATAATTTATTTTTATTCGCATATTCATTCACTATTTCATTAGCAGTTGACCAAAATCTATATTTATACAGACACTCGCGTAATTTTCGAGAATTTTTATAATATTTGTTTGATATATGCCAATTTTACGAAATGTTAACAATGGAAGTCGTATCTGCAGAACTTGCACGACAACTTCAACAAATTTTGTCGAAGTGGCTGTGGTGGCCAAGTGGACCTACTTTATTTACGATACGAACGAAGCAAGTAAACGTATCGTAACGTTTTGATAAAAAATTGACTACATTTCAAAAGTGGGAGGTCAAAAAAGTATGTACCTGCGTTTTGATGCGGCACAGCAAAGTAAGAGATATGAGATACGCACTTCCGCGCACAAATTAGCACAGTGGACTACTCCAAGTTGGAATTTCGTATTGTCGTATCCTACAGAAACGTTTTTTTAAATTGATAATCTCATATTTGCATGTGATGCTAAATATAAACTGCTGTGTTTGTCTGAAATGCATAACTAATACGCCAGATATCGAACAGGAGTTTATTTTATAGTTGTATAGGACGTAGGGCGGCACGGATTTTGAGACAGGAGAGAAAACTGTCTTTTAGGGAAAACTTACCGAGTAAACTGATTCGCTGGTTTAATTCATTAAACTTATTTACAGTAAACACTAACATATATTTGTCGAACGCGAAAGTATGAGACGCCTGGTATTTCTTTTTTACTTCATACTATTATAATTTACTAATTTGTTCTTTGTGGCAGGGGTGAGCAAATGTGGCCCTCGCCGACCCACTCACCGGGTACATCAACAGTGATGCGTAAATACAATCAATCGCTGAGTTAATTGTTTTTATGTATCTCCACATAAAACACGAGTTATTTTACATAATTTTCAATGGAGAATAAATTATTTTCATAAAAAATTACGCCACTTTTTAACGGAAATAGAAACTTTTTTTTTCCCCAAAAAAACTCAGTTGATAACAAAATTTCGCGAATTCATTTGATGACAAACAACGTTTTCCGTTATGCGTGCAATTGGATCACAGTTCATTTGAAACGCCAAGGTGAACTCTGAGCTAATAACAGACCTGCAAGGAAACCAACACCGAATCCCGTGTCACCTGGTATGAGGTAAAACTGGTAACACACTGGCGCAGCGGCCAATGAACAGGAAACTCAGCTTCGAAAATACGTGGGATTGTGGCGTCCAACCTACAGGTCGTTTAAAACGCGAAATTTTCCTGTTCTTAGCAGGCCCTCGTAACTCGAATAGGGAAAACGAAACCTTACCGAAGATACCCGACGTCCGCCCGAAGTCGAAGTTCTACAGTCTTACAACTTCGGCATTTAAAACAATTATTACATATTTAAACAAAGTATATATTATATTCCCATAGCTTAAATATACAATAAACTGCCATGTAGTTTTTCTCTTTAGACATTTTATACGCTCAAGATTTATTTGCATATTTTAATTTTGATGGTGGTAGCACAGACTGCTTTGTGTAAGAGGCATTCACGTCTGTTTATTCGCGTAACGTGTCTTATAATGAATATACGCATACAACGGGTTGTAATCTTGTGTTTCGCCTTCACGGTTAGAGTTTATTATTAGCTCAAATGTATTTGTATGATATTAAATAACTGTGGATAAGAGAAGCATCTATAATATTGCCCAGAAAACATAGGCCCATTGCAATTGAAAAGAAATAACTGATGGGAAGGTCTCTACAATATTAGTAACATAAAGTGAGAATGTGTCGTTTATTGTGTTCTAAAGTAGTACTTGCTTCGGCAAACAAATGAATCGGATAAGGATCTCTCGGTATAGCCTTGAGTTACAACTCTATACTTGTATGCTCCCTGGTGCCAAGTTATGGGTGATATTTTTTTTTTCACAGGTAGCCTAAAAGTGTTTACTTTACCGTGAGAGGCTAATACGTTGAAAGTGTAGGGGAACGAAAACACAATAAAAAGAAGGGCGCGATGATTGGTCGGGAAGTGACAGCTCCCCAAGTGTGTCGGGCGGAAGAAAGCAGTCCTGCAGGGGGATGACGTGTGCGTGTGTGTGCTCCGGCAAGTTTTCGCCTCTCGCACTTTCTCCGACTGACAATGCCGCCGATGTGGCACAGGTCACAAACCTGCCCCCGGCCGGGAGAGGTGACGTCACGCCGCGGTCAGCCAACCGCCTGAGGACCGAACACCCTCGTCTAGTCGTGTTTCACTTTTGCTCCGCCGCATTCCTCCTCTTTCCCCCCTCCACTACCGGTAGTATCCTCTGGACCACAATCTACTCTTTACTAACGGCCGCAGTC
Organism: Clitarchus hookeri; assembly: GCA_002778355.1. NCBI lineage: Eukaryota > Metazoa > Arthropoda > Insecta > Phasmatodea > Phasmatidae > Clitarchus > Clitarchus hookeri. The sequence goes on along the minus strand of NQII01000956.1, from coordinate 346,258 downwards.
CATTCTCACCTGGGCACAGGAACAGATCGCTTTCCCCGAAGCGTCGTAACTTACATGCTTCTTAGGGGATCCCCCCCTCCCCTCGGTCAAAATTCAAAACATGTGTCACTTGAGTTGTTGTCTTCTTCGCTTTGTTGACTAGAGAAGAGGAAAGCATGGAACAGCCAGCCGATTAATAACAGAAATATTGAAAGTTTTAGTAAACAGCTGCGAAATTTAAACTAGGAATTGCATGTTAAGGAAATTTCGCCTCAGTGCATTAATCTTAAAGATAGGAGTTTCAAACAAAATGCATTCTTCGCGAATTTTTTTAGGAGAAGATTCCTACTAGGGTACACACACACACACACAGCACAGACACACACACACACACACACACTCATATATATATATATATATATATATATATATATATATATATATATATATATATGAAAACATAAATTTTAAAAATTCCTTGTAAACAGGTTTTACATGTTATGGAAACATATACGGTGTAGGGAACTTCTATAAGATTCGTGAAGAATACATTTTGTTTGAAACGCTTATATTTAAAATTAACGCACTGAGGCGGAATTTCCATAACACGGAATTTCGTATTTAAATTTCGCAGCTGCCAGCCGACATGCAGTAGTGCCCTCAAGAATACGGTAAATAAGTACTTCCTTAGTCACCCCAGTGGATGAGGGGACGAGGTTGACATTTCGTAAAGTTGTCCTTTGATGTGGACGTACCCACTCTCTGCTGCGCGAGTCTCTGGGAACGGGCATCGTGCCTGACTGGCTACTGCATGCTGCGAAAGGCTTCCTATTGGCTGGGGTGCCGGCTGGTGGGTAGGTTACCAGGCGCTGAATGGCGAACGACGTTGCAACAACCCCGTGGACCAGTGACGCCATTTTGTTGGCGTGTGCGGCTAAAGTTCGCGGTGTAAGCAAATGTTTCACCTCTGTACTCTGGAGTACTCTGTGCTGCACTCACCGTTCACGGGAACGCCGATGCACGGCTGCCTATCACAGCTCATGTTAATTTAGAGCATAGGTCGCAGAGCTATGGAACAAGTAGGTTCACAGAAGTAAATGGCGTGGCCACAGAATGTATAAGAATACAGAAGTAAAACGGGGGTTAACTTGTATTCCCCTCTTCCCCCCCCCCTGTACAAAATGTTTTGTAAATATGTATGTTGTATCTATATAAATGTATATGTGTATATGTATATACGCGGAAGAGCCAAAAAAACTGGCACACGTACCTAATACCGCGTAGGGCCCTCGAGCACGCAGAAGTGCCGCAAGACGACGTGGCATGGACTCGACTAATGTCTGAAGGTATGCAGGAGGCAATTCACACCACGAATCCTGCAGGGCAGTCCACAAATCCAATCTGCGCAAATTTGAGAAAGGGTTGCACGTCTGTCACGTTTAATGATTCTCGTCAGTCGTAATTTGTCGTGTTCTTTCACGATCTTTTTCCGGCCGATGTTTTACCGGATTCTCGATATTCACGGTACACTTGTGAAATGGTCGTACGCGAACATCCAAATGTTATAGCTACCTCGGAGATGCTACGTCCCATCTATCGTGTGCCGACTATAGCACCACGTTCAAACTCACTTAAATCTTGATAACCTGTCATTGTAGCAGCAGTAACCGATCTAGCTGCCGACCGCATCACGTTACTATGATTGGTTCCATACTTCTGTTATTTGCATACGCACGCCTATACCAGTCTTTTTTGGCTCTTCAGTGTATGTGTATATATATGCGTGTGTGTTTATGTGTAGGTATTATGTTCGATGTATTTTCTACGGAAGCTCTTTAACCATTTGCTATTATTTTCATAAGGTTCGTTGCAGGCAGAATATATTAATATTTCAGAAGGTGATTATAATACAGCATTTTTAAAACAATTATTATACGCCTGGTTTGGATATTGAATTATTATTACAAGAAATACCTAAATGCATATTCCGTAAAATACCTTTTATTAATTGAATATGGATTAAACATAATTCTACATGTCCGATTACATGCATACTTCCAGCAGTGCCAACCAACTTGCGATAAAGCCAAATTTGGTCGCCAATCCCAAACTTAATCTTCTTCCGAGAAAACAAAATGGGTGTTGAAGCCATACTAATTACAGCATTCTGATTAGCAACACCTTAATGTACAGGAACAGTCTTCCAACACATTATGTCTCGCGGTTCCACTTCAGACAAATCCGTAAATGTCAGATATTTTGCAATATGAGCTTTCCTGAAGAAACAAAATTCCAAAAATCCACTTATGTGGTTTGGTTTGGGTATGTGCTTTGAAGTTAATTGTGAAAAATATTTCTCATTTCTGGACAACATGGTATGTACTTAATATCCATGTATGATGTGTTTGATTTAATTTAATATTTAGTATTTTATTGGGCAAACAATGAAACACATACACAATATAAAATTTACGTTGTATTGTTGCACTAAAAGGTGTTTTTGATATAGTACCGGAGGTGATCGAGTTACAAATGTATTTTTACTTTAAACTATAGGGTTTTAACATGTTATTTATACAAAAACATTTTTCGCATATTTCCACTAATTTGATAAACATAAGTTCAAAGTTGATAGTTACGTATTTCTAATATTTAGCGTTTTTTAAATTTAATGTCAGTTTCTTTCAGATTCGTCATCAAATGTTATGGAGATGTCTCGAAGATCATTATATATGATTTTCAAAGAAATCCCATCAAGGAAATTGGATGATAAAGTGTTATTCATGGAACAAACAATTCAGGATATGACGAAATGTCCCCAAATTCTATTCTAAGAAGGCTGCAAAAAATATGTCTGTGTTTTTGTATTTTTTGTTTACTTTATAAAACGTTTTAATTGTAGTGGAAATGTATATGGACTATGTCTGAAATAAACGAATTCTATTTTATTGTTATACTGTAACCTTGATTATACCAAAATAAAAATTTTGCTCTATTCATTCATGCATTTTTAATCATTTTCATAAAAAAAAACTACAAAACTATTTTTGACCGGCTTTCGAAGTCAAATGCTCCTTAGTGGGACGTAAGAAAACAAGTTAGAAGATGTGCATAACACATCTTAACACCTAAGATGATATCTATCTTTTTTAACATGATCCGCTGACCAAATGGCAAGGCACTGGCGTTTTTTAAACGAAATAAGTTTTAAAGAGCCAAATGTACGACATTCATACTGCTGTGACCTGCTTTATTAAATGTATTGATTCTTCATAATTTCCCATGTTTATAATTTTAATTTAGAAAATTAAATTAAACCAGATATTGGAATTATCAGCTGTTTATTATAAACTTAACAGTTGTAAAGCATGGTTGTGGAGAATTCCTTTTTGCAGTAAAATCATGTCAGGTATTCTAAAAACATACCCATTTGCAACCACATAAATTATGTTATCAATAACAGATAGACATACATATATGCACTATTAAGAACATATACAGAATTACCGCCACATGTAAATGGATATATAAATTAAATATTATTTAGCCATTCATTATCCCCAACACATATCTACAGACTGTAGTGCCATTTTGGAATACATTTTGTATTTTATGTTTGCCGAGGAAAAGTTAAAAACTTTGAGAATACCTGTGTAAAAACAAATAATAGCTGTGAATTTAAAAAATGTATTTTTTGTTATTATAAGAAATGAGTGTTCTCCCTTGAATATGAAGGTTGTTTATATCATTTTGTGGTTCCATATTTGTATATAAGCCCATTGATTGTAAAACATTTTATCTTTAATTTTTCAAATGAGAAATTTGCAATCCCCTTGAACACGGAGGTTTATAGCATTTTGTAGTTTCGTGTCTGTATATTAGCCTTTTGGTTATAATTTTTTTTTTTATGACTAGTTTTTAATATTATAGCTTTCATATTTTTTCCAAAAACAGACATTTGAACCCCCCCCCCCTTTTTTTTCCCAACCCAACTAAATTTCTGTACATGCCCTTGCACCAGCTGCAACAAACAACAAAGCATAACATAAAATGTTTTATATGTCTCATTAGCTGAGTTATATTTTATTGGTTAAGCATTAAGGAAGTTTAATTTAATTTATATATTTTTTTAACGTGTAAATACTAAATTTTTTATATTTATGTTACTCTGATCTTTGAAGCAAATTGTTACGTGCCTTTGTGATTTTAATTGCTATTGCTTACTTCCCAGTATCATGTCTGGTAAATTTTGGTACCATTGCCATTATTAAAACAGAGCCAGGTACAGTATGGAAATGTAGGTAAACGTTGTTCATGATAAACTGAGAACTTTTGAAATCAACCCATACAAATGTCACTGCCTCTGCCTGCATGTATTTTAACTGGCACACTGACTGGCACGCACCATCTGAAGTTAGTAATGACGTAGAGAAAGTAGTTCCATATCTTAACCCTGAATGGAAAGTGTTGGAAAAACATTTGAGAACACTGAAACTATTATTTTTACTTTCTATATTTTTGAATGCGTGTATGAATTAGTAAAATGGTAAAATATTTACTGTTACTAATAGTTGCACAGTTTTACTTGACCGACGTATGAATAATGGCTATGTTAATTTTGTGCATGGTGGAAGTATATGGAATCTGCATACAAGTAGATCTTTTGCAGGGCTTTCAAAAGTGTTCGCTATACCATGAACAGCCTTTACACTTTGTTATGTATTTGCTAGCTTGAGGTCACTCAATGCCATTTCAGGATAGGCTGCCAGCTCATCTTCATCAAAGTGTCAAGATATTTCACGACAATATTTTTATGTTAACACTCTGAACCGTGAACAGTTTTAAGGAGTCTCACCGTATATTTTTTGTGTTTAGCTAAAAGTCCAATATTCCAAATTTGCAATTGCAAGTAATGTTTTCATATTTCTACTGGTTTCTTTACCAGTTTGTTTATAGCGAAGAGATGAAGTTGGAGAGCATTAAGCGGGCTATTGAGAACACATCCTCAATCTGTCTTTTTCTTCCAAGTCTCCCTTATAGTTCGTTTCAGCTCCTCGACAGATTAAAATGAATATTGGATAATTATAGCTATAGTATCTTAATTGTTCAATATTGGTGTCTGCCAAACAGTTTTTTTTTTAAACATTGTTAAAATACTGATATTTGTACACATTGGTAACTACAGTCATAAAATATTCAGTATTTCAGTGTGTTCTAATAGTTAACACAATTGAAGTCAAAAGTGAAACTATGTTACGTGTGATTTTCTGCATGTCTACAGGAGTAAACAAGTTTATGTAACACAATCAAGAGTCTAAAGAACTTCATCAAATATTTTTTCGGCATGAAAGTTTTTTATGTGAAAAATACAAGGAAATTGTCATTGTTATTCTTCAGTTCCGGATTAAATTAAAGAACCAACTATTATCTTGTAAATTATATTTCACCAAATTGTAAATAAAAGTTTTTTTTCTGCTGTAATATATTTTTAGCATTTTGCTGGAGAGAAATCTTGTCCATTCTTGTATAATTGTTCAATTCGTGTACTTTTGTGTAAATTATCTATGTTGAATGGAGTACATAAAACCACAATAAATACTTTTTCACTTGATGGGATTTTCATTTTTTTTTTTGTGCCTTCCGAATTGTAGGGTAGAGAACTGATAAATTGGATTTACAAACATTGCAGTATTCTTGACGATACATATAAATAAATTTGTTCCTGTTATAACATTTTAAATGTTGAATTATGTCATTGCTTTATTTAACTGTAATGGTGGTGAAAACGTTAAAATTTGAAAATCAGTTAAATGCTTTTTACTGTACTTGTATGAACAACATTTGCAGCTTGTGTAACCTGGTTTCAAAACAAAATATATTAATTAGCATGCTGATCCAAACAAAGACAGCTGTAAAAAACTTGACCACCTTATGATATATTTTTGCTGTTGCATTGCAGTTTTTCTGATGAGGTAGGCTTATATGATTTTTGTACTGCAAATCTTCAGGGTTGCGCTACTTTTAGTTATATACTATTTTAAAAAGAGGAGTCGAGGCTGTTGATAATGTTTTTAAAGCTATATGTTGTAAACATGTAAAAAAAGTAAATTATCTTAAATTACCTATTTACATTTTTTGGCTAGGGAATTTTTTTTTCATATCATTAGAAATTTGCAGCACAGAGCATTGACTTACTATCTACTACGTATATGTGTATGTGTATACATATGTGTATGTAGGTATATATGTGTATATATAATGCATACGAGAAAATATATGTTTTAATGAATTTAATGTTTACATATACAGGCCATACAAATGCATGTATGTGGAAATAAATATAAAAAATACCGTACTATATATTTATTACCGTATGTCTAAATACATGTGTCAATAGTTAAAAGTACACAATAACACACATATCCATATTTGAAAAAACACCACACTAAAAAATCCCCCTGTTCTACGTAGTTGAAATTTCCCACCACGGCCTGCATCGGGTCGCCATCTTGTTTAGTTTCATACCAGCCCCAAGGCGCTGCAATTGCAGGCCGTACTCCGTCAAAGATATTAACACGAGAGATGCCGATCTAGGTGAAACCTTATTTGTCTATCGCCACCACAAGTAGCCCCCTCACCCCTCCCAAAACCTCTGGCGGGGCCAGCACTTGTCTAACCTATCACTAAATTAACTGTTAAAAAATGATTGATGCAATTAAAACGCGGAATGTCAGGGTTTCCGCCCATATAACGAGGTGTACGACATGAAAGGGAGATGGCGACTCGCCGTCGAGCTGCAACAGTATCCTGGTGTGAGCGGGACAGGACAGCAATGCTTGGAGGAAGGTTCCGCTGACTGCGCGGGGTAACGAACCCGCCGTGGTGGGAGCTTACTCCCGCTGACCGCTATTCCTGCACGTCAGCCGGCTAATGGACTTGGCCTGTCCTACCGCCTCCACCCCTCAGCCATCTCCCGCAGCGAGGCATTGTTCTCGACTGGCCTGCTGTGCAGCGCCGAGCTGACCACCGCGTCCGTCTGATGGAACACTTCTCAAGTTAACCCTGCCTGCCTGCCTGCTGACTGCACTTCATTCCACGTAAATGCTCATTAGTGTCATGGAGGCGACACTAGGAGGCGTTCTAACCTTTACTCTGAGAGTAAAGCAACAGAGAACGACCATGACGTAAATACCAATGTTTACAAATATGTACTGATTAACCAATGTAAATTCCAAAATATATTGATATTTTTTTTTAAATTATTATTAAAAAAAAATAGTTATAGGCCCTATAATAAACAGCTTTACTTACAATTAGGTAATCTTAAACACTATTTCTAAAAATGCAACCTTTATACAAGTTAACTTGTAAATAAAAATACGAATTCTATCACCAGAATGTCCACATTTCCTTTCAGTTTTATTTACTTCTACTAGACTTCCAGCCTTTTTCAGTTTGCCATTCCTTACTCACTGAATTAGTGCGTGTAAAAGTTTTACTCTGGCAAAATGCCTAGGGTAATTACTCTGCAGTTTTGGGAAACTGCCACGAGCAAATAACATATTTACTCAATGTGTTTTGGGGCAGCCAGAGAAAACTTTACTCGCCGAGTAAGGGGTTGGAACGTCGGCCTACAAATAATTTCGAGTCAAAACTCTATGGGTCCTAGGGGTCGCGGTTGTGTAGTGGTTACACTACCCGCCTTCCACCTAGGCGAACCGGGTTCGATTCCCGGCCGGGTCGATCCCGGACTTTCGCATGTGGGAATTGTGTTGGACGATGACGCTGTTCGGCGGGTTTTCTCGGGGATCTCCCGCTTCCCCCGCCCTTTCATTCCGGTGCTGCTCGCCACTCACCTCAGTCACCCTCATCGGCTCTCAAGACCTCGCTGCTAAGAGCAACCCAAATCTCTTCATTCGCTCATCAGAGTAGCCAATATCTGAATTCATAGCTTTTTATCGTACTGATGTGTTTTGGCGAATGTTATGTTGGCAATATAACTGGGAACTCTTTAACTTTTGTAGCTCAAAATAAGAGCTCAACGCAATACACAGCAGCGTCGCATCTCTACTTCAAGGGCAAACTGATCGTTTCCTTGTTTACACATCTGCCATTAAAACGTAGTTCAGCAGCTGACGTCACTCATCGTTTGTAAACATTTTCGACAAACTGCTTCAAAAAAAAGTCTGTGGAAGGAAGTTGGACAGTTACGATGTCACCTAAACTTTACTAGCGCTGCAATGAATGTCTAAAAAAGTTTTATGGCTTCGGTTTCCTTCATAAATTGTGTATATAGGACCGGTTCTAAGATGTATCTGGTGTTGGAAGAGTCCTGCCAATCAAAATCGTGCGCAAAAAAAAAACCGACCATTTCTGAGACCTCGCTAAACAGTAAAAAGGCGAACAACAATTGGATTGGATACGAAATAAGTTAAAAATAATATTAAATATACAATAAAAGCTACCCGAGCATGTAATGTTGGAGTATTATTAATACTATTTAAAAAAAATAAGCACACAATTCTGTACGATGTTTACGGTAATGTGAGCACTTTTGAGACCATAGCTACTTTTTCCTTTCAGCCATTGTTTATCCTCTAACCACCTATAGAAATAAATATTGCCATGTAAGTAATAAACAATGTGTATATTCCACCGCACTAGGAAGTAAAAATGTCTAAGGTTAAAATATAATATATTTATTGATTATTATTCCAAAACAGAGGATTTTCAAAAGTGCTCACTTTACCGCGAACAGTCCATATCACGCAACAAATAACTCTAACAAATAAAAAAAATTTAGGAAGTTGCAAATAAACGAAACATTTTAAACATTGTTTCTTGTACTGGGTTGCATGGTCACAAGGATATTATTCAGATTAGAAAATAATAATATTACTAAAAGCAGACTAGGGCCATCAAATAAAAAAAAAATCAACATTGTTATGTATTTTATAGGCTGTTCACGATTAACTGAGCACTTTCGAAATCATTTGTGAATACTGAAACTATCAATTTTGCTTTCTGCTTTTTTTAATGCAAGTAAGTGTAACAATCAGCAAGTTTGTAAAGTATTTACGTTTATGATAATTTCGTAATTTCACTTAACCGACTCAAGAACAAAATGATGCCCATGGTAATGTTAAATGCGTAAGGTGGAAGAATACACAATGTGCATACAAGTAGATCTTAAGCAGGGCTTTCAAAAGTGCCTAGTTTACCGTGAACACATATTACAAAATTCAGCAATCCTCTTCAAACAGTATTGTCATATATATATATATATATATATATGCTCGTGTTGGTCGTGTTTCTCCGCACAACCACAGAAACGAAATGGCGCGGCAGTTCCTTTGATGGGTGTACCCATTACTTGATTTCCTACGCGAGGCTCTGGGAGCGAGCCTTTTGTCGGGTTGGCTGCTGCGTGCTGCGAAAGGCTCGATATTGGCTGGGCTGCCGGCTGGCGATTAGGTTACCGGCCACTGATAGGCGAACCGCGTTCCAGCATTTTTCTCGCCAGTGACGCCATTTTACTGACGTGTGCAAATGGAGTTCGCCGTGTAGACAGCTGTTTCACCTCTGTACTTGTAAGTAATCTGTGTTATGGTCTATTCGCGGTTTCTTCACACTTTCTGAAACCAACTTTTTAAAAATCACCGTATGTATGACATGTTTGGATGTTTCATCACGTATCACAAGCGTTTTACCTTATTTTTTGTTACGCTGAATTTTTACTCATAGTTGACCTATAAATTATATTATTTCATTTATAATTAATGTAAATAAAAACAGGGAGAAAATAAGTATGCCTAGTAAGAAATAGCTCTTATGGAAATACTATTACACTGAGTGCGCACGAATGCGATGCATTGTCCCTTTGCATGAGGCGTACGAATATCCTGGAGGTAGAACTTAATCAGGGCTTCAGAAAAATTCGAAGTAACCATGGATGGACTATAACATGATTTTGTGTGTCTGCTGTTTAACTGCCCGCTTGCCGACGCGACAAACTCGCTCGTCTGGAGGCAGGATTACAAACGCAAAAGGAGGTACTGCGTAGGGAGGGGGAAAATATGGCGCTGACGTAGGCCTGCTTGATTGATAGCGGCAATAATAGGTAACACCCTCGACGATGACCAGAAATGTCATTGCTTTGGACAAGCGACTCGAAGCACATTGGGAATAATCTGGTCATGGGTTAGTGGCAGATATAAATACCGCCGCGTCACACCGCCTGGTGAATTTTGAGTAAGATTGTCCATTTATAGGATGTTCATGGTTAATTGAGCACTTTTGATACAAACCTTTGAAAATTGTCAATGCCTCCACCTGCATATATTTTAACGTGCACAATGTCTGACATACGCTTAGTAAAATTGGTAACTGCGGAGAGAGAGTAGTAGCACGTTTTAACGTTATATAGATATTGTCTTTTTGTACTGTTATGTTATTGTAATAACTAGCAAATTTGTAAAAAAAAAAAAAAATTACTTTTCTAATATAATTTCACAGTTTCAATTGACAGACTCGTGGATAATGTAATCAGGCACACGACAATGATAATTTTTCATACGGTGGAAGAGTGCACAATGTGCATTGAAGTGAACAGCTTGTAGTGTAATAATAGCTATAGTTAGGGCCAGTAACTTTTCGCGTAAAAATCGGAGCACACAGTAGACTTCAGTAGACCTCCATTGGCTGCTGGTGCCGTGTCCGTCTTTGACCAAGCCACTCAAGTCTAAGTAACTCCGACTTTGAACCTTCGTGATTCGTGCGCAAACGGTTAACACGGACCAGGACCTTTTTTTTAGCCAATCAAAGAAGCTGGACGACCCTACAGTGCTTTGGACTGTAACTTGTCTCGAAATCTTTTCGCGAAATATCTCTGCCCATAGCTATAGTCCGTTCACGGCTACTTCACTTTTTTTTAATAAAAAGTTTAAAAAATCACTCTATGTATGATGTGTTTGATTAGTTCCTAAATATGGCACGTATCACAAGCGTTTTATACTTCTGATATCATATCAGTATCTTATTTTTGTTTAAATTGTACTGCTTCTTATATTTTATCCAGAAATGATAATATGTAATTTATATTAATAAAACCAGGGAGAAAATAGGTGTGTTGATAATGCTTAGTTAAAAGAAGTTCCCATGCAAAATACATTTAAACGAGTGCGGATGAATGCGGTGCGCTATCCCTCAGGTGCAATTTCTAGACTAAGTTAAGCTTTATTTGCACAAGGCGGAGGAATCCTGAAAGTAGAACTTTAGCAGGGCTTCAGAAAAGTTGGAAGTAATCGTGAATGGACTATAGTGCGTTGGCTAGCACAAGTGCACTGCAGACAGAACCGTGGCGTCCTGCGTGCCCCTGGAAGGGAAGCACTGCACGCAGGCAGCTGTCTCCCGATGAAACCGGCGGCAGTGACGTCACACCCGGACACGACGCGCAGCCTCGCAGTGTGGGAAACAAGACGCCATAATCTCCCCTGAAGATGCGGCAGCAGGCGGCCAGTGAGAAAGCGATGGCTCCACCAACGATTAACTCGGTACACACTACCCTCAGTTCTCTTCACCACTGCTGTTAGATATAGTCTGTATCATGTAAGTTGGAGAGATTCTGACAGTTCGACGAAAGTAGCGCCAATGTTTACTTTTCGTTTATGTATCCTTTCGCCATCAGCTGGTGCGTCAAGTGGAGGCTGTATTTTTTTATCAACACGTTGTCAGCTAATCCACTTGCCATTGTACTGTAATGCTAAACAAATTTTAAGATATTTTATACTAACATCTGTCTAAAAAAAATTGGCAGGTTATAAAAGCAAAAATATAAAACCTTGCAAAAAATCTAATATTTGCTAACTCTTTTTTAATTTGTCCGAGACAGTGAATTTGGGTTAACATTTGCGAGACGGTAGTTGTAGCTATTATCACACTTTGGACGTTATAGCTAATATATTAGAGTTGAAAATATGTGATGTGGAATAACGTTAGAATTGCTTAAAAACTATTCACGTGTGTCCCACTTTCTTCGTTAAAACGGAAACAAGGAAATGGGTTTTCGGTAGAACAATATGGCGTATAATTTACGTAGACGAACGATTACCTGCTAAATAGAAATTACTAGTACTCAAAATCGCTCTACACGAAATATATGTTACTTTAAAAATTATGCAGAGCTCGCGGAAAAATAAAACTATTGGTATCTGTTTGAAATATGTTAGCATGGAAGCTTTTTTCTCTGGCTGGTAATGCTTCGGGAAAGAGAGGATAGATGGCGCGCACGCCATGATAGCGAGGTGAGAGCCGTTTCCTTTGCTCAATAGATAGTGTCCTTTTAAAAGTCTACTATTCTCCTATTACTGGCTGGAACGACACGAATTTGAAATATATTTTGTTAAATTATTATAAAAAATAATTCAACAATATTATGCAATACTTCTGTATGCTTTTGGAATTAATATCAAGCACATATGGAAAGCATATTTGGAGAGGGGTGATACGACGTGGAAAAGGTTTTTGAAGTTGCGTTTCATTTGGATACGAATAGTGTTATTGTGCATTTCATTTTGAACACCTTTACATTACTATGTTATCACGAAGTTTAGTTCGTAATACTAACAACCACTGTTTTGAGACCTCGTAAAATAAAATGTATTAATTAACTTAGGAACTCTTTCTTATCGCGTATTTTCTGCTTGTCTAATGTGCGTCGGCAGTGCACTCAGAATAGCCAACGTAAAATTAACTTTTGTTTGTTCGTGCATCGGCTGATACAGGATTTTGTAAATGGCACTTTGTTTGTTTCGTATATGTCAATTGCCACTCACTGACTGTCAAAATCTCGCCAATTTATATGAGACAGACAATATAAGTATAGGCTGTTCACGGTAAAGTGGGCACTTTTTGAAACCATCTCATTTCGAATAATAACCAATAAATATTGTTATTGTAGCCTTGGACGTTAACGTTCGAGTCCAGTGAAATATATACACTGTGTTCATTACTTGCATAGCAATATTTATTTTAAAAAGTGGCGGAAGGATAAAAAATGGCTGGAAAGATAAAGTAACTAGTGCCTGAAAAGTACTCACTTTACCGTGAACAGCCTGTAAGTATATTGCGCTCCAGTGTAGCACCGTACCCGACTGTGCAACACGCAGAGTTCATTAAAAAGAGTCCATTAAAAAGAGTATTTCTATTTCAGCGGACAATTGAACTTGTTCGGTCACACATTCATTTGTAAGCAGAAGTGTTGCTATCGTGTAATGTTAGATGTGCTCTGTATTCTGTACAGTGTAATTTTTACAACCAGTGAACAACGTGCTGGATGCAAGACGTTACCATCGGCCGTTCACAAACGAGAGCCGTGGTAACTTTCACTAATCAGATTAAAGGCTGTTCACGACAAAGAGAGCACTTTTGAATTTAACCTTAGAAAAAAGTCACTGCCCCTGCCTGCATATATTTTAACGGGCGTACTGGGTGGCATGCACACAGTACAGTTGGTAACTATGGATGGAAAATAGTTCCATATATAACGTCGAATAAAAAGTATTAGGTAACCATTTGTGATAACTGAAATTATTTCTTTCTCTTTCTGGTTTTTTTATGCATCGAATTGTGAAAATTACCAGATTTATAACATATCTACAGTTCTAATAATTCCACAGTTTCACCTGACAGACGCATGAATAAAGTGATGAGGCCCATGGCAATGTTAAATTTACATAAGGCGGAGGAATACACAGCTTGCATACAAGTAGGTCTTAAGCAGGGCTTTCAAAAGTGCTCATTTTACTGTGAGCACCTTATACCTGTCGGGAAGACTCTTAAAGCATTGGGTAATGGTTTCTCGCTATGTACTGCACTGGCTATAAATATAATTCATTTGCAACAGGTTCACGATCGTGGACACGGTGACCATGTAGTAAGACGTCAACGAAATGACAGTTGTTTCTTTAAATCATAGGAAAAGAATTTCGTGATTTCACTGGGGTGCTCTCATCCAAGCGATTTCCTTTCCCCACTCCAGGCACACCACGTTGCAGTTCTTAGCTCCGTAACTTTCCGCGTTACAATTATTATTAATATTACTACTATTTCCATTATTAATATCTTATAGAAAATCTGCACTAAAATTTCTAGGGGGCGTTCGTTAAAAAACGAGATCGAAGTTGACCGAAGTGGGTTGAAGTCGGGATTTAACCTAAACAGCAGATGGAACGACATCGGAGCCAGTGGTCTTGTGCTCCAGCACATAGTAGATATACGCAGTTGGAAAAGCAGCTGACACCCCGAATTACAGCCGCAAACGCCAGCAAAATGCTGTTTCCCAATCAGCGTCTGCGAACTTACTTGCCAGGCGGTAGCCCAGCCAATAGGGCAGGGGTTCCCAAAATTTCACAGGAGTATGACTTGGCATTACGATAATTAGAAGTACCACATAAATACCTGGTTATGTGGTGGGTTAGCCCTTTAGTGCACATTTTAATACATTTGAGGGGAGGGGGTCCGAGAAGAAAAAAATAAAAATTTGTGGATGAAACAGGTATTTATTGAAGGAAACACGAGAATTTTTTTCTGGAGGGGGTGGTGGGAGAAGAGAAATAACGAGAATTTTGGGGGAGAGGGAGAGTAATATAAAGATTTATGTACAAATATTTATTTAACTCGGTTGTGTACCAACTTGTCTTCGCGTACCACCAGTGGCACGCATACCACCGGTTAGGAACCCTTGCAACTGTAGTAACCAATCAGTAAGGACTGGAAAAATTTTCGCGAATTCATTTGAGGAAAAGCTAGACCTCAAACACATGTGAATTTATGTTATGTTTGCAATTAGATCACAGTGTTTTTAAACACACCCAGGTGAACTATGAGCTAACAACAGACCTGCGAGGAAACAAGCACCGAATCCCGTGTCACCTGGTCTAAGGTAAAATGGGTTACACGCTGGGGCAGCAGCCAAAGAACAGGAAGGAAAAAAAAACTCGAAACTATAGTCGGTTCACGACTGGAAGAAACTTTTGAAAATCAACCTTTGAAAAAACACCCTAGCCGTTAGCTACATGCATATAACATTACAAACAGCGGCGAGCGAGGATACAGTTATGCCGTTAGGTTGCCAGCACAAAAAGAGAAAATAGCTCCAAAGTTTTAATGTAATTGTTAATTTATCGCTTACAAATGGGTTTCGAAAAGACTTGTATCTGATTATGCCAATTATTAATGACGTGATGCTAACGTACTTTGATTTCAATGTTTCTTGCATAGTCACATGATCACGCTCAAAGTGAAAGTAGAGCGGCCATTTGTTTACAAACCTTCGTTCCGTGTGTTGTTGGCGAGATGTGGTTGACACACCTGCCAGAGAATTTGTGCGATTATCTTGTTTAACCTATAATAATTCATTTATTGGTTTTTTTTTTTTTTTTTTTTACTAATATCAGCTCTTTATTATTTGATTTTTCATAACGTATGACTTTAATTTGTGCTAACCTTCTCGTACAGATTCCTTTTGCTTTTGAAATCTGTATAAGAGATTACTCGTAGTGCGTTCTCACATGTTTAATATTTTTTAAATTTATTTTAGGTTTGCTTAAAATTTTATTTACTGTATTTTACGTTATATGTTGCGGTAGTTTTTGTGTGCAGTCATGAGTTCTAGCAAGGTGAATAAAAGAGAAGTCACCAACGCCAACAGGACATCATTAACCTCACCGAATCGTTGTATTCCCTAATTAGGCGAGGGGAAATGAAACCCTGCAACGTCGCGGAAAGAGCGGCAGAAATGTTGAAACTCTTCAGATCCACAGTGCTAAGGTATGTTAAAATATATGTAGTATTAACCATTGCGTTTGCAAGTTGTGTGTGTTAAGGTAAATTATGTTGGCTTACGAAATGTGTTTACAAGAACATAAAGAAAATTAGTTAATAACTTGATAACGTCGTCGAACGTTGTCCACGTGTCTTTTTAACGGTTTTGTGGGTAATTATTATGTTTAGGCGCTTTTCTGTAAAAATAAGACTAATTCACGGAAAATAGTATCACTCTACCAATGATACGGAACACGAATATACGAGGGGCATTAACGTCCGACTAATTTCGTAACATGTGCCCACCTAACCTAACAGAACCTAACCCCACGATGGGTGAATCACTATTTTACATTTTTAAACTAACCTAGGATTGTAGGGTTATGTAGACTCAAATGTGAGTGCATGAATCACCTAACCAAAAGGTGGTATTACAATGTGTAATTAAAAATAAACACTACTTTGTGTTGGAATATGTGTACCCCTGCGTGGGATTCTTCATAAACAACCCAATGTATACAGTGGAAATTTATTATAAAAATAACTGACAATGGTAAGGAAAATTGCCTCTACAGCTAGTTTGTTATAGTCAATTAATTTTATATAGGTTATGGAGAGATGGTGCATTTTAAGATTCTGAAGAAGGAGCTTGTTTTGTATTTATAAGTTACATTGCGGCATTAATTGCCATTGTTATACATCACTAAATAGATTACAGTCGATATAACTGGAACTTCCCCTACTATTAAACATATCTGTATCACTTCACCAAACACGAGAGGACATCGTAATCAATGAAATCATCGCAGTTATAACATTTTAAGAAAATAATTTTGAATTAATGCATTTCCCCAACACCGCTGTTCTACGGCCATTGTCNAAACAATTGTGTATTAATGCATTTCCCCAACACCGCTGTTCTACAGCCATTGTCTTTTAGTTATTGTAAATTATAAGTGTCATATTTTTCACTTTCAGTGCTACATAGCCAACCTAATTTGCATAATTTAAAAATGACCATAATTCAGTTTCTGGGTTAACTAGAGTTACTGATACCAAAAACATACAAGGGTCATCGTCATGGACAATGCACCATATCAAAGCACACAGGTGTGAGCTCCAACCTTTTGCTTTTGAATAAATAAAATGTTTATATTGTTTGTGACATGTTAGATTTTGTGCTAGTCAGCACAGGTATCAGGAAAACAGTTACATGTAATGTGATAAAAAGTTTAAGAATGCCGAGCACAGTAGTTATAGACATTCTTATCACGTTCACATTATATAAGTCTCCAATCATACATTTGGTATCCAATAAATACTATGCAACCAACCAACTATTTAAAAGTTTATGTTTTGGAAAGAATTGTGCTTAATTCAAACATTCTATACAACAGACATACTGTTGGCAACATTCAAGGGTAATACATTTTAATTTGTTGTATCGTGAGGTGATTTCAGCTGGAGAAGTTCCCTAACAGTAGCTGGAGGAAGGATGCCATCATCAATTGCTTGCAGGAGAACAACATTCCGTTTGCTGTATCCTTTTTTTGTAAAACCTTTTTGTGTAGTGTTAAATTGTAGGGTAATGTTGTTGAGCATTGCTTTATAACATTATATGTAAAGTAGCAGTCTACATCAGAGAGCAGCTATTGAAGCATGTCATTTTTTTTTAATAATTGATTTCTAATTTTTGGAATGAAGATGGATGTATTGATTTTTTTTTTATAGTTGCTGCTGTGTTGAGTTGTTTATGTACTTTTTTGTTTTGATCTATGGTAATTCTGTAGCAAATGGAATCACTAAAATCCATAAGTTATTACCGGTACTTCTAACTAACTAATAAATAAATAAACAGTATTTATAAGTACTGCAGCTTATGCCTTTAGGATGTTTTAACTTAATGCAAACTGGAGATGTTAGGATACACCATTGTCAGCTTCTTTAATTATTGTAAACAACAGTTCTTTCTAATATTTTGTTTACTGGAGCCACATTTTTTAGTTATGTTTAATTTGTTATTGTGTATTTCTTTACAAAATCTGTGGCACACTTATTTTGTTCCTTCTCTAAGCATTTGCTTAGCAACATGTTTCAATTTAATTGTTTGAATATTAGACATTAGTGAAACCAATGTCTTTTCGTATTAGTTTTAAGTTACATTTTTGTTTGGAAAAATATTTTAATAGCAACAGAGGTAAACAGCATTAAATAAGGGCCCGGAGCCCAACTAAAACATAAACACAGCGGCCTACCGCCGCCTCAATTATTTGAAAAAAGTCTGTCGGGTTGCATTTTTGTTACAAACCCACTATAGGAGTTATGGGAACTTCGATTCCTGACCTTGTGACAGCACGGCCATCCGGGGGCTTATGAGAGATTGGCGGTGCCATGTTTATGTTGTTGGAAGGACTCCTTGAATGTTGACACATTTCAATGCAAAGTACAGTAGACTCTCCCTAATCCGGCGTTGTCGGGACCGGGGTACCGTCGGATTAGAGAAAACGCCGGATTANAGAATGAAATGTTTTTCGCTTGCATCGCATACTCTTTTGTGTGAAATTCTCAAGATTAAAAACTTTACGCTTGTGGGATATCCATTAATAATATATACATGACTTTTATCATGGGTACGTGCATGTACGAACACATGTACACACGCACAGTGGAATGTAAACATTGCATTGGTAAGCACCATGTGACTGCCACATGGCAATGTTTGTTTACATTTGGCGGAAGGATACGAAATGGGCTTGAAAGTAGATCTTTAGCAGGGCTTCAAGAAAGTCTCTTCCAGTCGTGAACCGACTATACACAGGACCGCGGAGTCTAGCCTACAGGTAGTTTAAAACGCGAAATTTCCCTGTTCCTACCAATTAGACACAATGCACGGTCCACAGCTTCGCTCTACTGCATGAATTCTATCTTTTCCTTCCTGGCATGGAGAACCCCCCACCCAGCATGTCTATCGTCATGGTTTTCCTCCGCGGTCTAGCCGGTTTACCATGACCTTCCTACGGGCTTAGTCCTAGTTAAAAGAGAGGAGGGCCAGGCCACCAACGCTGGCTTGGCACTCCAAAACCTCACTTGGCCGATTGATGCATGTTCCTCCTACACCCAATTTTTGTTTGTAGGGTGTATAGGCCTAACTCCAATAGTTGGCACACTAACTTATGGTGCGCCCCTTTAGGCCCACCTTCTGCGTACTTAACTATTCAGTGCCAGTAGCCTTGTGTTCCAGTGTGACCAACAAGGCGTGAGCTTTAGGCCGCCTGATGGCGGCTAACTGGCCTGACAAGGCCTCGTCCACAGGCAGTCCTTCAAACTGCGGGAGAGCAACAACATAGCAAGAGGAGAGACATCCTCGCGAGTTCCCGTTGCAGTCGACCAGGAGGGACGAACGGTGCACTGTCGCCAGGGGGAGTGACGCAATTGCAGCTGCGGCTCGGGTGTCCCGGGATGTTACACCCCTCTCCAGCCCCTCTACACCATGCGAACGTACAGCCGCGCCGCGACGTGCTTGTTTGCTCTCTTCGTCACAGTTGGTCACCACCGGTTACGATGTCACAGAGTACATACGTACGCGCAGGCGAAATTGCGTGACGGTTCCTCTGATGTAATCACACAGAGGACTAGACTTTTTTTACTACATGGCCAGCCGTCGGTTGGACCCATAGACTAAATATGAGGTAGGCCGATCTCGCTGGCTGTCTCCCAACATTGAATGTTTTTCTGCCAACACGTCTAGCCAAAACGACATGGTTTCGATTGTAGGTTAGAAACCTGATTTGTAAACAAATGCTTAGAGATGTATGTAAACGTCCTCTAACCAATTTGTAATGCAGTTAGATAAAATTCGAAATGCCAAAAGTATTTTAACACTTTCATCACCGTTGACCATGTGACTGACAGTTGTGAATGAGTGAAGATATTTGGGCGGCTCTTAACATCGAGGTCTTGAGAGCTGATGAAGTTGATTGAGGTGAGTATGGAGCAGAACCGGAATGAAATTACTGGGGAAAAGGGAGATCCCCGAGAAAACCCGCTGACCAATGGCATCGTTCGGCACGATTCCCACATGCGAAAATCCGGAGTGACCCGGCAGGGAATAGAACCAGTTTCGCCTTGGTGGGAGGCGAGCAGGCTAACCGCTCAGCCACCGTGGCCCCTTGACCTTTGTGATACTTTGGGGTAGATCAATGTTGGGTACAAGCGCAGAAGACAAATAAGCCGTCTACCTCATATTTAGTCTATGGTTGGACCACGCGTGCGAGACTTTTCGCCCCAACAACTGTACTACAGAATAAGTAATTATACAGAAGCAAAATAGCGAGGTGGTTCCTTTGATGTAAGCGAAATCGGTCACTCATTGGCCGCGCGAAGCTGTGGAAACGGGCCTTAGGTCTGACTTGCTATTGCACATCATTGAATTTTTCCCTATCGGTCGGGCTTCCGTGTGGCAAGTTAGTGGCCGTGAGCTGATTCGTCAACGACGTTCCGCCATGTTGCTTTCCGGGTGCGGCCATTTTGCTGGCGTGTATGGCTGGAGTTCGCAATACACGCCACCATTTCACCTCTGTATTATTAAGTACTCAGTGACTGTACCCACACTAAAAATGCACCGCTGTAATTTGTCTTTAACCTCTATTGACGTTGATTAAGCTTTTATTTTGACCTATGGCTAGGGCCACCTGTTTTTCGCGAAAAGATTTACGCGGAGGTTAGGCTGCAATACTCTATGTGCACACTTGCAGTCTTCACTTGACTATTGGCCGCTTGTCTTTGTGTGAAGACAGTCTGGTGCATGAGTGAACCAATCTGAATTAAGTTTCTCCGATACTGATCCTCCGAAGACGTTTAACAATTCAAATGATTCAATCACGAAAGTGGTTCTGAACTAAAGTGCGTTGGAACACAACTTGTCATGAAATATTTTCGCGAAAAACAGGTGCGTGAAACAGACGCTTATTCCACTAACTCCCGCCGCAAACGCCAGTAAAATGGCGTCACTTGCTTGCAACATGCCGGAATGACGTTCGCCTATCAGCGTCTGATAACCTACACGCCAGATGGCAGCCCAGCCAATAGGGAACCTTTCGCAGCGCGGTAGCCAGTTTGGACCCAAAGCTCGATACCAGAACCTCGTGCAAAGGGTTACCAGTCGTCCAGGGAAAAGAAGGACATGTCTTCTTTGTAAGCAATTTTTTTTGCGTCGAGCCGAAGTTTTCTTGGTAATAAAAAAGTAACTTTAAAAAATTTAATTTTGTTTGCTTAAATTCAATGTAGCAATACGTAAAGCAAAATAATTTCCCAATAAAATACGATTTGCAGAAATTATGGACAACATTAAGTTAATCTTGTAAGAGCATTTAATAGAATGAGTCTGTTATTATTGTAAACAATTGAACAAAATTATTCCTCTAAACGGAAAAATAAAGTTCGATGGAGATCTATCTAGTGCGTGCAGTGAGAAAAAATATGGATGTAGAAATAAAATTGGTGTCTCTAGAATACACAGGGACAGAATATGCCATTGCTTTTTCTGCTATAAATATAATTATATTTCAACCGCAAGGCGCGGTGGTTGAGCAGTTCGACAGCTCTCCTCCCACCAAGGAAAACCGGGTTCAATCCCCAGTCGGGTCACTTGAATTTTCGCAAGTGGGAATCGTGGCGAACGATGCCGCTGGTCGGAGGGTATTCTCCGGAATCTCCAGTTTCCCCCGCCCTTGCATTTCGGCGCTGCTCCAATCTCACCTCATTTCACCCTCATCTGCTTTCAAGACCTCGTTGTTAAGAGCCGCTCAAATCTCTCAACTCAACAACTCAATTCTAAAAGCAGGGACGGACTTACTTTAATTAGAGACTTGGTGGAAAAAAGTTCAGTAATATTCTGCTTGTTTTAGTAATTAGAACTAAATAACGTTATGAAAGTTTGTTGAAATTTGGTTGCTGCTAACCAGAAACCCTTTTGTGCAGTAAAGAAGGCACGTTTCACAAACTGATCTCTGCTATGGCGCATTTTTTAGTTCTTCATCACGGTAGTAGTTGAAGGAGTTGCAAAGCAAAAGCTGTTGCTAGGGGGGTGGACAGGAAGGAAGGGATATATATAATATTATATAACAATATATATATATATATATATATAGAGAGAGGGAGAGATATATGTATATCAGTAAAATGAGAAATGAGCTAAATAAATTGGTATAATAAAACAGTAAAATAAGTAAAAAAAAAATACAGGTACGGATATCTACATCAACTGTTGTACTTAAGCTCAAAAATGTTTACAGGCACTAACTATCAATAAAGGAATTCCCCCCCCCCCCACAAAAAAATGTCTGCCTACGCAACTGACTATTGCAAATTCTGAAGTCGGCATCAAGTATCCCACAACTGATGGACACGTTGATTAAACTTAACATCACTCCAACAGAAGATGAGCTTGTGCACACAGAGGTAGGAACTAAACTTACACGACTGTAGATTTTCCCGTCATGTTTTCCCGTGTGGCGGGGTAAAGCCGAAGGAAGGAGGTGGGTCCTGGGAGCGTAGGGGGGCGAGGGAAAGCCCGTAATGCGGGCGGCCATTGTTCCCTGCGGACCCCACTTCCGGCGCTCGCTTCTCACGACGCCACCGGCGTCTTCCGCCGGCAACCGCCACGACGCGACGCGTTCAATTGTTCCGCGCCTGCAGGCCAAGCTTCGCGTCCCACGCCCGATAGCCCTGCTCCGTCGCTCGAATACACCCCCGCCCTCCACCTTTTTTTCACCACCCCTAAAATTCCACAGCACAGAGTATTGTTACATGGACGCCTGAGGGGCGTATCTAAGTTCGTGAGGGATTGAGGTCTTAGAACTAAATTTGATTTTTAGTTTATTCACGTGCCTATTATTTAAAGCATTACATTATCTATCTCAACTATTACTCTTTTTAATTTCTCAGTGAGCGCAATATTAATGTATATTTCAACTCTAATTAACGCCCTTAATGTTTCTGTTTGGTTACAGTCAATTAATTCATACTCATCATTAACACACGTTCAGTCTATCAGTTGCCATCATTTGTAATGTCTTTCACTCACGCATCCAGTCCAATAGTCCAGCCTGCAGTCGTACTCTTCACTGCTATGATGTTTGCAGTAGCAGATTTTCTTCCCGCTGGTCACTTCTCTCGCCGCGCGTTTCTCTTCTCGCTAGTCGTCTATCGCTGAAACTCATCAATTCAACAAATACCCGCTCGGAGGCTCAACTCGTCTTTTATAGCCATAGACCTTGGCCTGGAAGGTTCGCCGCACCCCGAGTCTAGCTGAGAGCAATGAGGTCAGTAATCCAGGCATTCGTCAGATGTATCAAAGACACCCGATACCCAAGGTCGGGAGCGGCACGCGCCCTGATAGGCATAACATGCACACTTTGTTAACATTCCTTTGTTAAAAGCCACTGCGTCTCCGTCTGCAATTGATAGTGCGCGCGTCAGTAAATCATCCGTGCCTCGCACGCTCAGAGAGGCCGCTAGTAACAGTACTTCATAATGCAGAGTTGAAACACCCGCTCGTTCCCGGAACTCCAGCCGCACACGCCAGCAAAATGGCGGCACTGGCCAAAACCATGTCGAAACGCCGTTCGCCAATCAGTGCCTGGTAACCTACTTGCCTGCTGGCAAATAATTTATTAGTTTCTCTTGGATGAATAAAAATGTGTTAGCAAAAACATCAATAACTATTTTAACAGAGAGTCAGGATACTAGTACCCGAGTACGTTTTGCTATCCTTGATACTTAATTAACGTGTAGTGCTTATAATATATAGATCACATGACATGTGATTTATTTGGCAAAGTTGATTAGGAGCATAGAAACTTGGGCTCCCATATTCAGAAATTTTCGACTTTTCGGTGCTATATTTTGAAAACTATAATAATTTGACAACAAATATTTACATTTATGTAGGCCTTATATAAATCTCTTTCGGATAACTAAATGAGAAATTACAGTAACATATGGTCTTAGCTATACTTTGTGGTATGAACATGTCATTTTGACAGTTCCCACGGAAATACGTAAGCCAATGGCGAGGACATACATAGTTGACAAAATTCATTCTACTTCAACTTTAGTCTATGGATCACATTGCCTCAGACACTTTCCCACTGCATGTTAGTGATTCACCATTCAGTAAACATCAGCTAACTACGCGGATTTCCGCTGAGTAGCATTTCGCTGATTGAAGTTGCCCATTCAACTTTAGATAGTTAGGACCTGTTTACAAACGTGCTAAATTTTGCCATCCCAAGTTGTGTACTAGAACAAGGCTATGTTGATTGGTGATTGTGACGTCACGTCAGAATCTCCCGCACCTTAAGACATTCGCTAACGACAACTTTTGTCCCAAACTGTACCTCAAGATGATGGAAGAACAAGACTTAAATTATTTTACACGTTTATGCATGCAAACACCGAAAATATAATAATGTACACACTGAAAACTGATATTAACAAATAAGATAATAAAAATGCATACTTCAAACCAACGTTTACTCTATAAAATAATTAATGAGTTATTTAATAAGTTTAACTGAAGTGAAAATATACAATCGTTCACATTAATATTCGGCCAGCTATGATTATCGCAGTTTCATGGCCTTATGTTGCATTAGAAATGAAGATAAACATAAAACATATTGCACAATCATTCTTATGCGCTTTAAATGAAATGCAAGAGTACCCAATAACTTAAATGAGCAGTGCAAGTTAATGAAATACAATATTTTGTCCTCGCGTGCTGCATAAGTACGTCACTTTAATATTCGGCCAGTTGTGGTGGACGCGTGGCACAGGCATGATGCCGAGGTCCACTGTCGGAGACATCATAACAAGGTTTCAGAAGGAAGACAGAATATATTCGGTACCACAGAAAGGACAGCCAAAGAAACTAAACGAGAGAAAAGAACGTCTAGTAATCAGGAAAATAAAGAAAGATCCTAAAATTAGTGCTTGCAAACTTACCATGGAGGTACTGAATGAATAACGTCCATCCAGAAACCATACGACCAGTTATCAGCAGAGCAGGATATAATGGCAGGGTACCTAGAAAGAAGCCTTTTATTAATGAGGTGAATAGAAGAAAACGGCTTCAATTCTCAAAAAAAAAACATGCTGACAAAGATTAAAGCTGGCGGAATGATGTTATTTTTGCTGATGAGAAGAAATTGAATGTGTTTGATTCAGATGGCAGGGTAACAGTAGGGCGCAAGCCAAATGAGAAGCTAAAACCTGGGAACATACAACCTACTGTGAAACACAGTGGAGGTAGTATTATGATCTGGGGCTGTATATCTTCAGCAGGTGTTGGAGAGGCTGTACGTGTCGATGGAACAATGAAAAAGGAAGACTATCTCAACATCCTGAAAGTAAACCTACACAAGAGTGCTGATAACCTGGGCATTAGGAACACGTTTAAGTTCTACCAAGATAATGACCCAAAACACAAGTCATACATTGTCAAGAGCTGGCTTTTGTATAACTATCGCAAAGGCATTAACACACCTCCTCAATCACCCGACCTGAATCCCATATAAAATCTGTGGGATGAACTCAAAAGAAGACTGCGTACTACAACAATTAGGTCGACAAAAGAATTAGAGAAATGGTTCAAGGAAGAATGGAGTAAGATTGGCTCCGAATGTACCCGGAAAATAATTGCTAATATGCCACAACGCCTGCGAGAAGTAATTAAACCGAATGGCCATACTACCAGGTACTAAAAGACTGTGTTTTTTGTTTGCAAAAAGGATTACGTTTGCGTTTGATTGATGATGGCGTCCTTTTGCAGCATGGGATGACAAAATTATATTGTTTGTTAAGTTGCATTGCTCATTTCCGTTATCAGCTAATGCTACATTTCATTTAAAGCACACGAATGATTGTGCAATATAATGTATGTTTATCTTCATTTCTAATGTAACATAAGGCCATGAAACCGCGATAATCATAGCTGGCCGAATATTAATGTGTGCGACTGTATATTGCGTTAAGCCAAAAATAATTACCCTATACATGGTAAATTTAGAAATACTCAGTGAATTCGTATTCAAATTTACAAATTACAATAAAATAACAATGACCATCACATTTAAATTTATTAACTATCAGAATTTAATAAGAAATACCCATAAAAAAGAAAGACGTTTAGCTTTCTGCATTTACTGTGCTCTCGTGAGTGGTCTAAGACATGTGGGTGTATCAATTAACTTAACTTTGAGAACAGGGCCCGGATACGTCTATGGATAGCCAATCGAAGGCAGGCCTTTACATATTACTGTCATAAGGCCGATGTAAACAGCGAATGCTGTAATGGAAAAAGTACACAGTCACACAGCAAATAAGTGCACAGACACGAAATGGCATGGCGGTTCCTCTGATGTGGACGTACCAATTCTCTGATTGGTTAATAGGCGAACGGCGTCCCGACATGTTGCTAGCTGGTGATGCCATTTTGCTTAGCGTGTGCGGCGGGAGTTTGCGCAATAAGAGACTCATTCACATCTGTATTCTTATTTACTCTTTTCTCGATAGTAAAGTTCGAGCAATACTACTTCATGTTGTCGTCCTCGTAAACAAAACTCGCAAGTACCTAGTCACTGTTTCGCTAGGGTTTGACAGGATGACAAGAACACTACATACAGACCAACGACTACAATACTCCTGACTACAAGAAACGTGTTTTCCTACAACTAGAGCCCCGATTGTTTACGTATTCATTCCATGGCGTGGTAGACTTCAAGCAGTGTTCATTTGTCCTACTATTATGACTGGGCGACAATTATTTATACACGGCCTGTTTAACCGCGAGCCTGTAATATGCAGGGAGCAGTAGTGGACGGAAACTTGAACAGTCATGTGCAAAGGCCTCTCTCACTAGTGGCAAGCAATAAACATGCAATACTAGCTCGATATCAATACTAGCTGCTGCTAAATCGATCCGCAAAATACTCGTGTCTCTACTTGTAACCACTCAAGAGAACACGAATTATAGTAAAATCTTACACAATATAGGATATTTTACAGGGGCAAAATCAACCCGGCATCCCGTTGCAGCGGCGTGTGGTGAATTGTTGGAAGGTAAACTGTGTTTTGCTGTGTGATATACCTAATCGTTTGCTAGTTTAAATATCAGCCACTTAAACTTAGTAGTACCATTGACGTCACAGCACGTGTATAGGGTACCTCACCGTTCTCTCGTGAGTGGCAGCAACACATTCAGATTCTCCCGGCTACACTTCGGTTACTGGTCCCTGCTGCGTGCGTCGAGTGTGTACAGCGCTGAGCAAGCACCAACTTACTTTGCAACACTTCGCCACATGCCACTGCCCCACTAGCTGATACTTAGTCAATAATGAACGTTGTACAGTTAATTTACGATTTCAGGAGTTGCAAACAAGAAATTTTATTATGCGTACTGTACTTAGTCGACACAACACTCGTTTCATTGTCACAGCCAATAAGCTGTAGGCTATCTGTTCGGCTACAGTAATATGAACCAATAATGACCTGAATCAGTAAGACGGTTTACGAATCACGTACCAACAGATAAGATCATTGGCCATTGAGCTTCGGCAGTGTGCAGTATGAACCAAAAATTACCTACACGTGCGTAATGTACTCAACTGCGTGTACTAGGTCTGAATGGGTCAAGAAAGTGCATCCGTGTGGTGTAATGATTGCAAAAAAGACGGTGATGAGTGGGAATGCAGAGACCAACAGAACGGGTTTTCTTGGAGTGGTAGACATAGGTGACTCACTTCCAACCTAAATGACTGTAAATGTAAGTAGACTTCAAGGTATTACGTAGACTTTGCGTATAAAACTCTCGATAGTTTACGATCACTTCGAGGACTCTGAACAATCAGACAACAGTAACAGGGTGCGGGATGGGATTACGTGCTTCACCCGAGTCGCGAATAATTATCTCTGCTCCTGGTTCCTGCTGAGCGCGGTTCGGTTTGCTACGGTTGTTACTTCACGAGCACAAAAACGCCACTTCCCGACTATCGTCGCTTACGATTCGGACGTGACCAGGCAACAGCCGTTAGTTCTAAACCAGCCGCGAGCGTTCGACCCATACAACAGTCCCCCGATAACCGTGATCGCTACGGCGTCACGCAGATACAGAATGGCGTAACTTGCTGGTAATATTCCGGAACGCCTTTGGTTGATCAGTTCTTGAAACCGATCTTACCAGACAGAGGCCAAACTAACAGGTAGAGAACACGAAATTTCGCGCATTCATTCGGAAGCAGGCTAGACTCCGCAAAATTATGTGCGTGCTCGAGCATAAGGTGCCCGCCTGGTTGAAGGAATTTTGCACGTCTGAGGCCTAAAAACATGGGAGCGCTACGGACGACCGAGACATGCGCATCAACTCTCTCATCGCCTCTACGCGCAAAACACTGAACTGGCGTGCAGTTTTGCCGTCGATAACGCGCCTCTATGAGACTTTCAGCGGAGACCCTACCGTTTTATGACGTAATAATAAAAATAAAGGTTTGATGCACGTCCCTATTCCTTTTTTAATGTTTTGTACGGAATGTTCATACTTAAAAATGACCGTGAAAACACCCGTTTGAGCCATTTGCACTATTACAAAAATATGCTTTAGAGCGAAATGGAGGGACTGAAAAACGTATACAGGCACGTAACGTTTCTTAAATGCTCTTCGTAAGCAGATCTCACTCAGAAACGTTGGACCGTTTCTTAATAAAACGTTTTCTGCTGGTACTCTGCGCACCGTTCGGCGGCCTACCCAGGTGGCCAACCCAGGATGTCCAATGGCTGTTACTCCAGCTAAACCCCAGACCAGAGATGCGGTCCATGTTTTCCTTGCAGGTTCGTCGTTGACTAAAAGTCATCCGGGACGTGTCTAACTATTTATGGCTCAATAGAGGAAGGATACTTAAGTGTACATGTGGTTGACTTGTCAAGAGATTTCGCGAAATGTCCGTATTAGGGAATCGTTCTCGGCATTTATGGGCTAGACGCAAGGCTTATTTCTAATGCCTCGTCACAGAATACGTAAGTATACAGAAGTGTGGCGTGGCGGTTCCTTTGAAGTGGGCGTACCCATCCGCTGACTGGCTGCGCGAGACTCTGGTACACTCTAAATCCGAATCAGTAATATCAACCAGTGAAAAATCTTTCACTGAAAGTCAGATGATAAGCTATTGCTGACCGGCGAATCAAGCAAATGAACTGGGAACAAGTGATTTATAGCAGTGAAATTCTTGACATTCAGTGGAAAATCAAAAATAAATCAGTGAAATTCAACCACTATATCAATTAGTTATCTGACACTGATTTTCAGTTGCTCAATTCTCACGGTTTTCACTGATTTGGCTCAACTCTCACTGATTCAAGTTTAGAGTGTCTGAGCTTGATGTCTAATTGTCACTACAGTATAGGCGGTTCAGAGTTGATTAAGCACTTTTGAAATTAACGTTTGAAAAATGTCAACATCTCTGCCTGCATATATTTTAACGGACACGCTGGCTGGCATACGCACATGCAAAGTTGGTAACGACAGTGGGAAAGTAGTTTCATATTTTAAGGTCGGATTAAAAGTGTGAGGTAAACATTAGCTAATAATAAAATGATTCCGTTTGCTATATATTGTTTTTAATACAAATAACTGAAAAAAAAAAAAACAAAGTTTAGAAGAATTTATTTTTCTAAAAAATTTTACAGTTTCATTTTACCAACGCACGAATAAAGTGATCAGGCTTGTGACGTTATTTTTACATATGGCAGAAGAATACACTACGTGCATACAAGTATATCTTAAGCAGAGCTTTCATTAGTGCTCAATTTGCCGTGAACAGCCTATAACAAGAAAGTGCAAGCAATCCGTACTTCAGACGCCAAGCCACTATTTGCTCTTGGTGTTACCCTACAGCGTTACGGCTACTGGACACGCAATCTATTACTGCTTCTTTGTGATGTTACCTAAGCTTTTCCAGATACCACACATGTGTGTCGTGTACTTCAAACAATTCATCCATTGTTATACTGAGAGTACAAGCAAGTCTTGCATATCGAACAGCTATCGTAAGCAGTTCGTATGACAACACTGCCTGTGTTGTGACGAAGTTGCATGTTTATTTTACAAATGAAATACCTATTGTGTTTGTGGCAGTCAGTACGACTTGCCTTTGAGGCCACAGAAAATTGAAAGTGCGCGAGCTTAAAAATATTACGTATGATTCTACAGCAATATCTACTGAAATATGGTAATTTTTGGTCATGTTACCGTTAGTAAACTTCTAAAAGAAAAAAAAAAAGAACACTTAAAAATATTTTGCCAATTAGTTCGCAAAAATGTACTGAAGAAATGCGATAAAAATAACAACTAGGCTGTTTACAGTTAATTAAGCACATTTGAAGCAAACCTCTGAAAAAAAGTTACTACCCGCTAATGTGAGTATTTTAACGTATACAGTCATTGGAGTATTAACAGCAAAACTGACAGCAGACTAAGAAAATAGTTGCTTCTTAAAAGTGAAATATCAAAATAAATTGTACCTGAATCCGGGGTCTTTCTCTTTTAAAGGAATAATAATAGCTCTAACAGTTAAATATCTGTGTCTATAAAATGTTATTTAATGGACGCATGGCTACCAGTTTCGAAGTTTACGAAGTTCACACTTTGAGTGCGATACTGAACACTTGAACTGCGTTACAAAGTGTAATTAAAGTTTTTCTGCGAAACTATTAAACGTGCGTCCAATGTGCTGATCTACGGAAAGAACACAGTCTTCAGACGAGGGCTGTTGAGTGCTTTCTAGACGTGGGACGTGGTCACGCACATTTGAAACACCATTTTTGAGAACTCTAAAATGGCTACAAACAGCTTTTTAAAAGCGCTGTAACTCAAAATATACGCGTCAAATACATACAAAACTACTCAAGGGCCCCGCATTGAACCTTCCTGCATACTTTACACCAATAAAATAATAGGATCATCGCTGAAAGTCCCATAGGTACACGCAGTGCGACGAGAATAATGCGCGTCAGTTCAGAGCCTTGCGCTTAGTGGCGATGGGGTACTTGATGCGCGTGGCAGTGTAGCCCTTATCTCTCTCGCGCTTCTCAGTCTCAAACGCGGAAAAAAGGCTCTAGGTAGACATTTTTTCTAACATATATTAACACTAAGAAGAGAGTCAAAGGTCCTAAGGTAGGGAAGGTCCTAAGGTAGGGAGGGGACCTAGTGCGTCTCAGGGCTGAGCCGGGAGCCTCAAAATGTATACGTGTCGGAAGGATACAGAGCTCCTAGCTTCCTCACGTCATACAGTTGACCTTGCTGCAGGCGGCGGGGGAGGTCGCCCGACTGCGCAGCGCACGCAGGGACAACCCAAGGCTCTGTCTCGCGATCTACTGTATATACGAACGACACTCTCGTCTGGCGGGAACCTCTCATCTCGTTGGCAGGGACTGAGCGTAATGCGTCACGGAACCACAGAATAGATGTATCATACAGAAGCGAAATGGCGCGGCTGTTCCTTTGTAAACGTACCCATTCTCTGATTGCCTGCGCGAGGCTCTGGGAACGGGCCTTGTGTCTGATTGGCTACTGCATGCTGCAAAAGATTCCCTATTGGCTGGGCTGTCAGCTGGCAAGTAAGTTACGAGGCGCTGATTGACGAACAACATTCCGACATCTTGCTGGCCACTGGCGACAAATTGCTGGCGTGTGCGGAAGGAATTCGCGGTATTATTGACTGTCTCACTCCTGTATTCTCACGTCTTCTGTGGCAGACGGAGACGTGTGGATAGCATCTGAAATCTTCTTGAGATCACACTTGCTATGTCCGGACTGAAACGAACTCTCCCAATGAAAGAAAAAACGGGGGGCTAAAGGGGATTAATCCCCCCCCCCCTAACATAAGAAGGAAAATTAACCTGATAAAATAATTTATTAGTCTTCAAATGCACCACAATGTATATATAGTAATTTCAGTGTGCAGTTTTGAAAAATTTACAAAATTCAAATACTAAATTATTTAAGTATACAACAAAAACTGCATGTGTTCTTGTAGGCAAGAGATTTGGACGAAACGGGTATCTCCATATGATTACACCCCCACACACAATATAATGGACCAGTCCGCACGCCCCTGACACTGATCTGTATTGTACATTTGTACTTGCGTGTGTGTGTTTGCTAACTCAATAGGAGTTCTATGGCAGGTGTTACTAAAAATAAAAAATAAGAACGTTCATACAAACACTACTGTTAATAACAATTCTACTCCAGCCATTCTTAAAATGTAATTTCAAAACATTTTTTTTTCTATAAAAAAACAATTAGTTGACGTAGCTAAAGTACCAACCCCTCCCCCTTAAGAGACTGCCTTCCCCGTTTTTAGCATAATTGTTTACTACATACTCCACTACTCTCGACTGAATAAACTTCTCTTTTGTTTTTAAACACACAGGATTCACAAGTCATTAACGCGTGATGAACTGGGAGAGTACATGTTTACCCATTCGGGCTACATGTACACGTCCGTGTGCATGTTGCAAAGGAAAGATGTACACGACCAACACAGTAAACTGTGGGGTTCAGACTGGTTCAGTGCGCAGCAGGTTAAAACAGAAGCTTTTACCGGGAACTCGGGCCGCACAAGCCAGCAAAATGTTGGAACGGCGTTCACGAATCTGCGCCTGGTAACATACTCGCCAGCCGGCAGACCAGCCAATAGCGAACCTTTCGTAGCACGCAGTGGCCAATGCGATACAAAGCCCGTTTCAAAATCCGCGCGCAGCCAATAAGAGAAAGGATAAGCCCACATCAACTGAAACGCCACGCCATTTCATCTCTGTACACTTATATACTCTGTGGCAGTAATATTCCCTGTAAGTAATTCATGAACTGTATTACTGCTCTAAGTTATACGTGGTTCATCCACTGTCGCCGACTACAAAGTCAACAGCCAACAGTAAAAATACACAATTTAAGGTTTTAAAACAGAGATTGGGTGTGTTTTTACCCATTATTCTAAATTTGTAAATTAACACCAACATTACGTACATTACGCCATACATTAATGTATTTTCACCAAAGACTCGTAGTACTTTTTGGATTCATTTGTAAAATCACACGTACTGTAGTTGTTTTTACAAATTACACGTGCAAAATATAAAATTACCAAAACTTTATGTGGAAATTTACATTTATTTTTACAGTGCTGGAAGGAGTTTGCAAAACATATCTAGTGCAGCCAACCGGGATATATATATACACACACACACACACACACACACAAGCTAACCCTGCCACGCATTACTGTGGCATAAAATATTTTGATTCTATTCATTTCTGTGAAATTAATTGAAAGAAGTATATGTATTTTCAAAATCTTTATTATTGAAGTACTTGTTTGTATACAATGTTTTTAGTTTTACCATCTTCCGCGCGTATGAATAAGTGTGTGGCTTTCCTACTCTAGAACACGACACATACGCCACGCGAAAAACATTCTGTTTCTAAATATATTACGCACATTTGCAATGACTGCCCTTGAGCTTTATTTATTGTCATTGCAAATGACAATCTGACTGGAAACTGTGTTCTTTTAAAGTGAAAGGGAAATTCTGATGGAATAAATGGAATTCTGGGAAGAAGCACATTTCCTTTGAAAGCACCTTTCAAGATGGTAGCTTCTATAGTATTGCCTATCATTTTTTTTATTGCAAGGCGTGTGTCGTTGCAATGTTTTGGCGGATTGATGTTACGAAGTAAAATGACTGGCACTCCTATTTTCAATTTTAATATATGTGGAGGCAATCCTGGAACATCAAGCAAATGTATAAATTCTGGCGGATAATTTACCGCTTTATTTTCGTGTAATGTTACACGGATTTGTATGTGACATGTTCGCTTGTCGATAAGTATCGACATATATTAGAATCGATATATCGATAATGGACGTACTTATAAGTATCGATATATAATTATATCGATATATCGTTTTTATATAGATAGATCTGTTGCTAGGTTACGACTTTACATTGTTGACGTTGCATTGTTGACTAAGGCGCTTCCTGACGCGAAAGCATGGTAAAAATGAGCTTTTTGCATAATTTAGTACCTTTGCAGGTAATACAGATAAAAAAGAAAGGTGTACAAACACTCGTGGGAACAAAAGGAAGGTTTATAAAAAAACAGAACGAAAATCGGTTGATTTTTTTGGAAGTTACACGCGTCCGAACAAACGGACACAAGGTTTATATATATATACACACACATATATATATATATTGCCGGTTCCTGCAGTAGTATTTTGACTCACATTCGGGGGGTAGTGAGCTCATCCCGGCTGGCTGCACTAGAGTTGTTGGCTTCTACTGCTTCGGCACGTTCTGCGACTGCCAGCTCCAATACAATTCGACTGGTGGAGTGACGAGTCGTAGCAGCTCCCGAACACGACTACACTACAGATGGAAAACGCGCGTGCAGAACACACCGAGGCTGCATCTGGCCTGCCAGCTGCACACGTGCTGTGAGAAGTTACGAGAAGAGCTGACAAGGGCGTCCTCAGCTTGCAGCGCGTGAAAGGAAGGATTTGTGCGGCGCGTGTTTGTGTTCAAGGCGAGACAGAACCGCGGTCCGCGCACGCACACAGCGCTGCTTCTTCTACGCCTCGCACCATCAAGAACCTAGCTACAGCTACGTATAACCACTTCCAGGTGAATTTAACAGATTTTAAAAACAGCTTTGAAAAACATTCCTAGCCTTAACTAACTGCATTTTGCGGTAAACACAAACTGACCCATCTATAGAAAAACCTCATGAATTCTAAATTTTTTAGTAATTGTACTTTTTATTGGATAGCTATCAAGCACAGAGAGGAAAAATGCCCCATCTAAAGGAAATACCTCATGAATTCTAAATTCTTTGGTTATTATATTTTTTATTGGATAGCTATCAAGCACAGAGAGGAAAAGTGCTACGAATTGATAAATGTATATACATATATATATATATATGTGTGTGTGTGTATGTGCGTATATATGCATATATATTCCAGGTAAAAGGAACACTGACAATGTATATTGTTGCATGTCGCTGCCCGGTGTTTCCTGCTNGTGTATGTGCGTATATATGCATATATATTCCAGGTAAAAGGAACACTGACAATGTATATTGTTGCATGTCGCTGCCCAGTGTTTCCTTCGCGTGAGAAGGCGCCGAGAGCTGGAGGTCAAGTTTGTAACGTTAGACGAAGCGAGCGGCCTATCATAAAGGACGCCGCCGCACATGTCAATAAACTTATTGCAGCTCGCGCCTCGCTGACCATGAGAAGCTCATATTTCTCCATTTATTACGCAGGAATGTCGTCATCATCACCATTACCTTTCCCAGAACAACTTGGATTGCTGAGAACGTTCTGGACGGCACCTACCTCAGGTATAAATACCACGCGTGGGCCTCTGAGGGGGGAGTGATTAAGAGGCGAAAGTTTGGCGTCTCGTACGACCTTAAGCGACAGTTGAGCGATTTCGGAGCAGCGAGGGACTGCAGCGATATGCGAGAGTGCGTCGGCGAGCTTGTGTGCAGTGAAGGTAAGACTGATCTGTGGGACTGTGGACTGGCTGCGTGAGTGAAAAGACATTCGAGACGATGGAAATAGAAATTTTTAACTAAACATGTGGAAATAATTGGAGTGGTTTAAGGGACGTAATCAAGTGTAAAGAATGCGATAAAGACTAATTTAAATTGAGATAGTAATTAAATATTGCGTTTAATAAAAATAATAAGCTTTAATAGGATGCTCAGACTGGTAAATAACATATGTTTTGACTGTAGCATTGAGAATAAATATAATTATTAAATTTAGTTATTTTATTTTTATTAAGATATCCATCCTTCACGAACCAATATATGCCCCTCAGGCGTCCTACGTAACAATATTTTACAAAACCGAGGTTCTGACACTTTCTTCTTTTATTTTTGCGCTGCTTTACGGGGTGCGAAGCACTTTCTCCTACACAGGATTATAAGAGAATTAGCCAGTAGGAAAGGCACTATGTAACATCATAGTATTGGATATAGTGTCCTTTACCTACGATGCGATGCCCAGATATGTGTGTGCGTGTGTAACAATATTTATTAACCTCGCGTGTTTTTCTTTGGTTTTATCAAACACGCAGTACCTTCTTATTTGATAAATATACTGTGGATATTTTTCCCTGATTTATTAGAGACGCTAGCATTTCACAGAACATTATACTATAGGCCTATCCTTCGCAGTTTTGTAAATACTCGAGAAACAGTAGATGTTTCATAGGCTAACTCTGAACTGGACTCACAACATGAAGTTCGCGCTTGAAGTGCTAAATGTCTGCACTGATTCTGATTCCTCGTAGGCGTGCCAAATTCACGGTGCGAAATACTTTAATAATACCACGAACTCCGATAAAACACGCCAGCAAACTGGCGTCACCGGCCAGCACCGAACGCCGTTCACCATTCGGCGCCTGGTAACCTATTCGCCTTCCCGTAGCCCAGCCAGTATGAAACCTTCCGCAGCTCGCAATAGCCAATAAGAAACAAGGCCCGTTCCCAGAACTTCAAACAGCAAATCACAGAATGGGTACGCCCACATCAAAGGAACAGCCACGCCTGTGTGCGCTAATCTATTCTGTAGTAAAATAACGTGCTGTATAAGCGGACTTTGCACTGCACAGCAGACAGTAATACGAAATCAAACAGTTATCTCCAGTTTCCACACAACGGGAAATGCTTCCTTGCGGGGCATACGATAAAACTTTAGGTACGTAAAGTGCGCACTGAAAATGCTTGATAACTGTCAGCCATGAAGATCTCTTAATGCAATGTCCGTACTTGCATAATTTCCACGCGCAGTACAAAACCTTGGGATCTTTATGCGATTTCTGGCCAAAGTAACGATGCGCAGAGCTTTTTTTTTGTTCGTCCTTTTTCCGGGAGTGTGTATGAATGCCGGATACTGCAACCTAGTCGATCCGGTTCCATGCGTCGGTTTTGCAACGGACAGCACGCCGCTTTTTCTCCGAGATCTTGCACATGGAGTGTGAGACATGTAGAGGATGTTGAACGTATGCCACTGACTAAAGGGACCCCAGAGTTCGCCATTTTTACGATGGTTAAACAAAACGCAAGTGGAATAGTTTATTAAAATATAAAGTTTAAGACCTAGGGAAAAAAGGAGTCCTTAAAGGGCCAAACCCCTCCCCTCTGCCTAAAGCCATTTTGCGCGTTTGAGGCACTGAAACACGGAAGCGCTAAGGCCGACTTCGTCTCGAGTCACCAATGTCTCATCAACTCTATGGGCAAAAAACACTACCAGCAAGCAGTCTTGTCGTCTAGCGGGTGTAACTGTGCCACGAAGAGGCGTGGAGAGCTTTAAATAAAAATAAATCGTTTGTTGGAAAACAAATGGGCACAGCACGGTTGACTTCAGGCTATGACTAGCATTTATGAGACCTAAACGTACTCGTACGTGCGCAAGAATAGAGTACTTAAGAATACAGAACTTCAACAGTAGCTTGTACCGCGAACTTCAGCCGCACACGCCAGCAAAATGGCGTCACTAGCCAGCAAAATGTTCGAACGACGTTCGCCAATCAGCGCCTGGTAACTTATTTGCCAGCCAGCAGTCCAGCAACACGCAGTGGCCAATCAATCTCAAAGCCCGTTCCAGAGCCTCGCGCAGGCATCAAAGGAACCGCCACGTCATTTCACTTCTGTATATTTGCCTATCTGTAATGTGTGTATCAATGTCTCGATTATTTTCTGCAGTCCATTCATGGTTACTTCCAATTTTTCTAAAGCCCTGCTGAAGTTCTACTTCCAAGATATTCCTCCGCCTCATGAAACCAAAGCTTAACAAGTCTAGAAAATTACACCAAAGTGACCACGCACCGTATTCGTGCGCATTCAGTTCAATAGTATTTTGCATGGAAACTATTTCTTACCAGGCATTACCAATGCACCTATTTTCTCACTGTTTTTATCCATTGTAATTATAAATAAAATATTATAATTTATAGATACAATATAAGCAAAAGTTCAATTACACACAAAATTAGATACTTTTATGTTAACCGAAGTAAAAAAAGCTTGTGATACATGACATATTTACACTGAAAAAATAAATGTAAACTTACACATACAAATTTTTGGTAATTTTACATTTGTTGTATAACTTGTAATAACAACTACAGTACATAAATGTTCTTAAAAATCCAGACAGTACTACAAGTCTTTGGTGAAAATACATGAATGTATGAATTAATAAACGTAATGTTGGTGTTAATTTACACCTTTTGAAGTATGTGTAAAAACACACTCATTACCTGTACTAAAATCTGAATAAATGTGTTTTTACTTCTACAAGGTCGTTGTATAAACGCTCAATGTCAGTGTAGTTGTACATCTTCCATTATGTAACTATACAATGATCATGTATGTGTAAACTTTCATTACATTCTGGAGTATTTGTTAACCCACACAAATTTTCGGCAATTTTACATTTTCATGTGTAATTTTTTAAAACTCTTTCAGTATTTGTAATTTTACACTTATATCCCAAGTAATTCAAATATAAATACAACTATTTGTTTAAAACACGCGATCTAGCGTTAGGGAGTAGAACTACTTCGAACTCTATTTGTATGTTACAACGGAAACTTGACTCCCGCTAATGGGATATGCTTGCTGTTTCCATATAACTACATAGACCCTACTGTATATCTGAAGTCAATCGTTATCCATATTTTGGCGATAACTTTTCTATAACTCTGTTTATCTACAAAATTACAGAAAGGAGTACAATAACGTGAAAATGGTAAAAACTATACATACAAAATATGTGAATTAACACTAGGCAGTTGTAAAAGAACTGATGCTGACGGTAAAATTACTTGGTCAAAACAGTGAAATATGTTCAGATATTGTATTTTTACAATTACAGTTTATGTGTGATTTTACTTTTGTTTAAGTGAAAAAAGACACAGTAGGCCTACTGTGGTAACATTACAATTAAGATGTATGTGTAAATTTACTTGCCACGGAGAAAAAATACACGAATATTACAGTTTATTTTCTGCTGTAGTGATTGTAATTTCACACAATTCTACGAAAAATCCGTGTGCATGTTACTTTACTAATTTTTGGGATAAATTTACTTGGTCGCAGAGTAAAATACACTGGCATAATACAAGCGATTCAAGTGGGAGG
Organism: Clitarchus hookeri; assembly: GCA_002778355.1. Lineage (NCBI taxonomy): Eukaryota > Metazoa > Arthropoda > Insecta > Phasmatodea > Phasmatidae > Clitarchus > Clitarchus hookeri. The sequence continues at coordinate 307,182 of NQII01000956.1, read as the reverse complement.
TATGGCAACATCCTCCATACAGTCCAAACTTAGCGCCATGCGATTTTCATGTTTTCGGTAAGCTGAAAAAGGATCTCGGTGGACGACGATTCCGAAACAATGAGGAGGTGAAAGCAGCTGTCTCCGGGTGGTTACACAGCGCTGGAGGAGATGTCTACGCATCCGGAATCGAAAAGTTGGTTGACCGTTCCGAGAAATGTTTACAGTATCTTGGGGACTATGTGGAAAAGTGAACTTACATTGTATGTTGTCATAGCCGTGTTGCCTACGTATAGGAGGTTTCATACATGGCCATAACATGGAAGTGTAACTTATTTATTGATTTGCCCTCGTATATGTAGGAGTAAAAGTACACTGACTTATCTGGAGATTCTGCTGTCACATACATTTGTGTAAAACTACACAAATGTTTTAGTGTATGAAACAACCAAACACGTCATACATGGGGTGATTTTTCAAATGTTAGATTCAATACGTTGAAGAAACCGCGAATAGAATATAGAAAGCATTTTCCAGGGCAAAAATGACTACGACTTGTTTTGAGTACGTTATTTAGGCAATACGATTCCTGAAAAGAAATTTCTTAAGACTTTTAGGGCCGCAGATTATAGATTTATCTTCATCGCCATGCAATAAAATGGTAGGTTGCCTTACAATTGTGATTATGTTATGCGTAACACCATATATACCTAACTACTAGATTATTTCGCCGAATTACACCAGTGGACGCACAGAATAAATAAATCTAACGGGTGAAAACTGAACCACTCCCTCTCATTCAACAGACACATGGTCTGCTCCACACAACATTTCTACGCACACATGCGATACAGTCTTCATCCAAGCGCCGTGGTTGCGATGTAACCAGGAGAAAATTAATTAAGATCTGGAAGCCGTCGTCATTAAGCCCAGCTCGTTAGTTACCGCGTACCAGGAAATTGCGTTTCTCACGCCGCGTAACGCAAGAGCTTATCTTTAAAGGCCTGAAAAATTTATTCCTGTATTCATTTTTGGGGACAAGCAAGTCTTCGAATAGTCGTACGTTTTTGTTCCTTCTGAAATTGGTCCACACCTTATTTGACAGATTCTGGAATATCCTGAACCAACAATAAACATGCAACAAAGTGCACGTTTAACTCTAATCATGGTCTCCCACCGTGGCAGAAAGCAGACAATCAGAAATTTATATCTGCTTGACTATACAAACGACAGCACAGTCAAGCATTACAAGTACTTGAATTCATGGATTTTGTCTCCCTGTCTGTAATGACATTACAGGATTAGGCATCGCATTATCGGGCATTCCAAAATACAAAATTGTTATCACTAAAAAATCCAATGGGCGATAGCGTAAGCCTGCTGGTAACTTCAGCTATCTTGTACACTTCTGAACATTAACATTGAAGCACGAAAAACAACGCACCTGAAGGGGTCCACGCTGGAGGAATCCAGAGAACAGCGTAGGGCAGTAACGTGATTAGTGGTTCAGCCGAGTGGCGCAGCACGTGCGCCAATTACGACACTAATAAGTGATATACAAGTGGAAGTAGGTCATCCACTGAGAGGTAGTGGCACTGTGTTTCCCAAGCTTTCATGTGCACAGACGGAATGAACATGCCGCATCGAAGAACACGACAACAATACGAACAGATTTCTGCCTTTGACCGATGGAGAATCGCAGCCTATCGGAATCGTGGATTCTCCTACCGCAAAATTGATTCTCGCGTTAGAAGAAGTACAACAACAGTAGAACAGATGTGGGATCAGTGGATCGAGGAGGGACGGGCTGAGCGACGTGCAGGGAGCCTATACGGCTCCGTCGCGAAAACGAGCGCATGGTTCGCACGGCGATTAAGGATCGTACAGCCAGGTCAAACACCCTCGCGAAGGAGTTCAGGCATGTGGCACGTCAGTTTGTGTTCGCGTGCACGGTTCTTCGCCGTCTGCAGTATCAGGGCGGGCATCTTGTCCAGGCGCCCATTACTGCGGCTACAACTGACTGCTCGTCACAGGCGCCTGTGGCTCGAGGCCCGACGCACAGTGCTTCAAAATGCAGATGTCGGCGCCAAAATTAACCAAATTCCAACATTTTCACACAATGTTCAAAGTGGGCTATTTTCGTTCTACATTTGCTCAACATTCCAGCAAAATTTTGAGAAAATCGGGTTATTCATCTGTCTTCCATGAGTTCCTAAACTTGCAGAAGTGGGGTATAATATGGGTTCGGGTATTTACGTAAAAAAAATCCACCTNATTCATCTGTCTTCCATGAGTTCCTAAACTTGCAGAAGTGGGGTATAATATGGGTTCGGGTATTTACGTAAAAAAAAAATCCACCAATTGAAAACTGTAATGCTTGCTTTAATGCAATTATAAAAATTAATATTTTTCTTAAAATTAATTAAAACTATTTTAAGCTTCAAAACGGTGTATTTAGAATTAATTTTCTGTGATTTTTAAATTAGCTATAGCCATTAGAAGAAAACTGTGTTTTAAGGTAAAATTTTGTAATAAAACACAGAATACGAAAAGAGCTAATACAGACGAACAAGCGATATCACCACCGAAATGTAGTTTTGTATTTAGGGAAGGAGTGTATAAAGTTTCAGCTGCCGGTTTTTGCCCATTTACCAGCATTTTGATGAGCTGTGCCTAGCTGCGCTGTCCTAAAATAACTCTGTCACCAACCTGCACGTTAGCACACGCGTTGGCACAAGCGCAGTTTTGTTTATCCTGTCGTTCAAAGGTGTTATCGATTTCCTGCTAGTGACTCACACCGGGAACTGTAGCTAACCTGCATGTAGTTTCTTACAGCCAAACCTTACTAGTTAAGATGGAAAGTGTGTATTTCTAGTAAATACCCTGCAATTGTTTTACTTTTGGCAAACAGCGCATCAAGTTCAACCAAGTTAAAGGGAAATCACATTTTGGTNGATACCCTGCAATTGTTTTACTTTTGGCAAACAGCGCATCAAGTTCAACCAAGTTAAAGGGAAATCACATTTTGGTAATTTAAATGTAGTTTGTGTTTCATTAATCTTGTGAACTGGGACTTTGACTTAACTTCTGGACCATAGGTGACGAAAGAATACTTGCACCAGCTGTTCCGTCACAACTTAGAGCAACGATCAGGTTTTGCAGCATGTTACTTCTCTTGTAGAATTATATGGTGATGAATATATGCAAATTCTTAAAACTTAAGTCATTAAACCTAACTACATAATTGATTTTCAGGAGGATATTCAATAGATACAGCAAAAGACTCGAAGGGAGATATGGATTGTTGCTGCAAACCAAGCTTGAACTGCCAGATATTTTCTACCGTTATATTCCCCTTTCGTCATATAAGTAACACAGACAATANTGCAAACCAAGCTTGAACTGCCAGATATTTTCTACCGTTATATTCCCCTTTCGTCATATAAGTAACACAGACAATACAATTAACAAAACAACTTAATTTGAAATGTAGTGTATTTTTAGGCCAATATAATCATTTTTTAATATTCTAGTGTAAGAAAGTAAAGCTTGCATATTTATTTAAGCTAGATAACGTAGCGTGTACGCTATCATACTGATAATCTCAAAGACAACATTTAAGGACAAAAATTGAAATTGATTACGTCAGTTGCTTACTTTTTTTAAAGACGTTTGATACATACATTTTGATATTTTAAATACATTCATTACGGTAAAACCATTAAATATCTTTTCAGTTAAAAACAATTTTTTTTATCTGTCTCAGTATCGAGTGAAGTGTTAAAAACAAATTGACTCCGCATAAACGTGGCCGTTCTTCGGTTAACTACTAATGAATCGACGCAGAGAAGCAATGTAAGAGCAGGACAAATTGCCTATGCATATAGCATTCCACATATAGCCTAGAACTGCATGAATGGATTTGCGAAGAAAACGGAATGAATCGTCAGCTAGTGGTGTGTTGTATTCCAGCGAGAGCACTACTATACATCACAAAGGATTGAACGAAGACTAAGCGTTGTAAACTAAAACGTCCCATACTCACTTGATGGCGCAGCTGCCCTTATTTTAGACCCGTCTAAGAATTTGTACGTGCGACTTCGGAATGGTGACAAATATCGAAATGCCGGTATCTACCCACCAGACCACAAAGTTTTGGAGCCTAAAAAGAAAACTTACCCGACAAGCATTAATGCTACGGAACTTTCATGTGAAGTGCCTTTGCAAGATCTCTTGAAACACAAAGCGAATAATATACTTAAGTTAATGCAGAGGTTATTTTTTTTAAAGATAGACAATATGAAGGAAATGAAACTCGGGGAGTAGTAAAGTGAAGAAGTGAGATAACTGAAGAAGAAATGACGATCAGTTTGGAAGATGGTGTTGAAAAGTGGGAAATTATAAAAAAATTGAAACATTATGAATATAAACACTGAATAAATCAAAACCATTTTTAAAAATTTTCCTTCAAATACCGATAACAATTTATATTTTTAATGTGTTCCAAAGTGAATTGATATTAGTACTTTTGTCACCCACGATAACAGTTTTTTTTATTGTGTAGTTGTCAATAATCATTTAATTACTGCTGATTTTTAAATTCACTTTTACGAAAATCGTTATATGATTTGGCATGTGTTTACTAATCTATTTGGAAATAACATTTACATGAATGAAATAAACGTACGCGGAAATGTATGCTAAGTATTGTATTGTAAACAAGTCATCTTAGGTAAACTCGAAAAAAAAAATGCAATTAATCACTTTTTGAAAAAAATTTTAATTTGTTATTATATTATCATATTCGGTATTAACAGTTTGTTTGTATTATTTTTTTTTATCAAAGTAATCGTTACAAATGTAGAATAACGGTTATTCTTTAAATTTCTAATAATTCATAATTTTATTTTCAAAGAGACGGCCACTATCTGGTGAAAAATCGTGTTGCTCTCCTAAAGCTTCCATGGTTTTGAAAAGTACCCAAAGTACATTTATGTAATTTTCAAATACTATAAGAATATTATTGTTACGCGCTCGCTGCTTTGTTCCGCGCGAGCGAGTGGAAGTGAGAAGGACAGAGCAGTTATACGATAGCGGCGGCGACAAGTCAATGGAATAATTAGAATGACAAGCTAGATATACCCAGGAACCGCGTATCTGTTTAAAAAAAACTAGCTAACGCGATAATTATGTTTGAGGCGCGCGCTGCTGCCCTTGGTTGTATTGAGTTTCTGTATTTATCTGAAGAATTTTCTAGTGGTTTGTTGCCCTAGTTTCTCTAAGCGCGACTCGGGGTGCGTCGAACTTTCCAGGTTAAGGCTAGCAGAGTATAAATGGTGCAATGGGCCTGCGGGCCGGCAGTTGTTGAATGGATGAGTGGCTGAGTTTCAGAGATAGACGAAGAGCGGCGAGAGAAGTGACCAGCGGAAGGGAAATCTGTGACTGCGAGTATCAAGTTGTGGAAAGTACGACTGCAGGCTGGACTATTGGACTGGATGCGTGAGTGAAAGACATTACAAATGATGGCAAAGATAGACTGAATGTATGTTAATGATGAGTATGAGTTAATTGACTATAACCGATCAGAGACATTAGGAAGGACATTAATTAGAGTTGAAATAGACATTAAATGTCACGCTCACTAAGAAATGAAAATAGTAAGATAATTTAATGCTTTAAATAATAGCTGTGTGAATAAATTAGAAATCAAATTTAGTTATTTTATTTTTATTGAAACCTCTATTTCTCACGAACTCAGATACGCCCCTCGGCTCTTGTAACACTATTTTCTAGCATTTTTCTCAATTGCCTATTATTTCAATTTACGATATTGTAGTTACTCGAAGGATCGTACAGTTTAACAAATTGTGAAATGTTACAGTGATATTAATTCATTACAGCATTGTAAAGTGTTACTTCCTGGTACTGAAATAGACGAATATAATTTACAATGTCGTTTTTATATGTTATAAGTTGTATTAAATAGTCATCAAGTTTTTTCTGATATTTGGCGCGGAAAACTACATTTCGAACCACTGTGCGACGCCTGGAGGGACGAATGGTATGGTATCATCTCCAACGAATCCTGCCTCTGCTTTCTGAACCACAGTGGTCGCATACGTGTCTGCGGGACGGTGGCACACGCCTCGCCGAGTCCTGCATTATGCAACGTCATATCGGCCCAGCACCTGGAATTAATATATGGGATTCCATCGGATACCAGTCCCACTCGCTCCTAATCCGCATCACTGGTACGCCGACCAGCAACCGTTACATCGCAGAGGTGTTGGAGCCTGTTGTTATCCCCTATCTTCGCCACCAGCCTGGGGCCCTGTACCAACAGGTGTGTCACACATCGTCTGACTGTTCCCGGATGACAGCCATGTCACACTGCTTCCTCGGCCTGCGCATTCACCGGATCTCTTACCCATCGAAAACGCACGGTCCATGGTCGGGACGACGACTGGCAGACCACAGGACGGCCCGGCTGTGTACTAACTGTAAATTATTTGGCTCGCATCGGCAAATGAGCAACTGATTATACGAAGACTAATATTTTCAGCACGGCATCAAGCTGCGCGCGCACATACCTCTCCTCTCGCCCTGCGCTCCCCGTAAATTCATCCGCCAAAAATTGTGGCGTACAACATTACTTCCGTATAGTTCGCAGGCTTTCGCGGTCGTTGTCGTTGTCGTCAATTTCTAGGCTTCTGGGTTTGAGCCACGTCGAGGATTTCTTCTCGAACGTTTCGGCAATCGTTGCAGTTGTAGAAAAAAATCCTCGACGCGGCTCAAACCCAGAAGCCTAGAAACTGAGTACTTATGTATGTATAGTTATTTTGTGGTTTTATAGTCGCTTGCTAGGCCTATGTTAAAATATACACAGTTATAGTCTATTCGCGGTTTCTTCACACTTTTTTAATCAAACCTTTGGAAAATCACCCCGTGTATGATGGGTTTGTTTTGTTTCCTCGATATACCATGTTTCACAATCCTTTTATACTTGTGTTCATATTAATATAAATAAAACAGTGAGAAAGTAGAGGTGTTGGTTTGCCTAGTACGAAGTAGTTCTATGTAAAATATTATTACACTGAGTGCGTACGAATGCGGTGCGTTGTCCCTNTGGTTTGCCTAGTACGAAGTAGTTCTATGTAAAATATTATTACACTGAGTGCGTACGAATGCGGTGCGTTGTCCCTTTGGTGTAATTTTCCTTACTTAGTTAAGATTTGTTTGCACGAGACGGAGGAATATTCTAGAAGTAGAACTTTAGCAGGGTTTCAGAAAAGTGTAAAGTAACCGTGAATAGAGTATATATTAGCAGATAAAATGTTTAAAGGTGATTTCAAAAATGCTCAATTAAACGTTAATCAGCCAGCCATAGCTGAGGATAATCTGGACACAGCTCAAATCCCTGGCGACTCAGTTTCGTATCGTAGATCCTGCTCTTTGTCGTGTGGAGACTCGAGTGAGATGCGAAGACCACAGGAATCTGGTCGGATGTTTGAGTTTCGAGGTACGATAAGATACACTGTAGAAACACGGCGACCACTAGCTTATCATATCTGTATTATAAACATATATGTTCCAGTTTACCTTCAACGATTGTCCGTTTACCATCGCTGTGTATTCTTGATAAACAGATCTAGACATAACAACACCTCGCCGACATTTCCTCGTCACGCGATAGTCCTTGCATCAGACTTCCGTTCTAATTTTTGGAGGCTAAGATTTNCACCTCGCCGACATTTCCTCGTCACGCGATAGTCCTTGCATCAGACTTCCGTTCTAATTTTTGGAGGCTAAGATTTTCTCCACATATGTGTGTTCGTGGCGATAGGATGCTTTCTTTACTTCTGTGATTGGGCAATGAGTTACGGCGCATTTACACATTCTTAGACCACATCGATCAGACTGACTTGAGCAGATTGGCAGTGATTTCACCCGTTAACAGAATGGGTGCGTTATCTGCATTCCCGTGATTTAAAGCTTTGTTTATTTCCCCCCGCCAGTCGCCGGGAAGTGAGTTTTTGTTCTTTTTACGGTTTCTTGTTATGAGGATACTGTCATTTCCTATCAGTGTTTACTGTTTTCCTTCTTTAACTCCATAAAAGTCGTTCCGGAACATCCACAAAGATCGCCTTAACTTCAAAACATCATCTTCGACATTAATGATTTTAGTCGCCTTCGAAAACATACACCGAATTGTGGATAATATAGAATTTCTCTGCATCGACAAAGCTGGGATCTGCCCAAGTTTTTGGCGCAGACAACGCGGATAACGCAAAAGCGGGACTAATATTTCTGATTGGCTGTCGGTGCCATCTATAGGCTTTCTGGCTGGCGTGATCTGCACCAGTTTTCTTTATTCGATACACCCTGAAAATAAGGTGACCAGGTGTCAGGATTAATCCGGGCATGTCCTCTTTTTTACGCATTTGTCCGGCTTCCGGGCGGATTTTTAGGAAACAAGACAATGTCCTCTGTTTTAGGGTCATTGATAATATATATGTATTTTTTTTTTGTTGTGGTTTTCAGTTTTTGAGAGTCGGAATATATACACACAAGACGGCAGTATCAATATTTTCTGGAGTCTTTTCAGTAATTTAACTATCAAGTAGGCCCAGTGTGGCCAACTTCAAGTAATTTCTTTAGAGCAATATAAAAATGTTACATGTATTAAAGAATATCAATCATATTTTTTTTCAATGAATCTAAGGGGAAAATAGCAACCGTTTTTATTGTTTGTGTTGAACGGGTATAAGTAGACAGCACGGGCAATGCGGCACCTTTAATGAAAGCTACATAGATTTTTAAAAGGGATTTCGAAGAAATTTGATAAAACTGAGTTGGCAGTTCTGAGTAGGCCTGTGTCTATTTGCTGCGGAAGATGATTGCGGTGTGTTTTGTGAATTTTGTGAAGTTTTAAAGTATTATAAATTTAATTGTAATGCCCAAATGTACATGCAAGTTTACCGACGAAGTCGCCAAGAAATATTCTTCTTTTAAGAAGGGAAGACATGGATCTGAAGCCGAATATAAAGTTTATGGTGCTGGAACTTTCATCTCCATTGCTAACAAAGGTAAATACAAGTATTTGTACTTAGTTTTGTAGAAGCAATCGCAATACGAACTATTTTGCATTATACAATGTAATGCCCCAATGAATGTGTTTTTAGGCATTTTAAATTTGTTTCGGGCAGTTTAATTCCAGTATTATCGAACTGATGGCACTTTTTAGGTTTGTTTATTTTTGTTAACGTGTCCTCCTTTTTCACCATATGGTGTCCTCATTTTCGTCTCTAGTCATATGTCACCGTACCTGAAGACGCCGAGGCAATAGCAAACGCATCACAACAAAATGAGCTTACAAGTGCAGCCCAGGATAAAGGTAATCACAGCGTTAGCAAAACTAACGAATCAACGACATTTTTTTACATCAAAACCGACCCCATAATTTTATTGAACGCAGAGATTGCGTTTTGGACAAAACGATTTAGTTAATTTAAATCAAAATCTAAATGGCAGAAAAGAAACAGTTTCATTGCTATTCAGATGTCGTCTAGTCGACATTATAAGTGGCAACATCAACCACATACGTAATTGTTTGGCACTTCTCCGACAAACATCTACTTGTCCCGAATCCCGAACAACTCTTTCTCTCAACAAGCTTTACTGTCAAATGAACCAGCGATATTACTGGATTTCTGTTTATTAAACATTGACAGTACTTAAAATGTAGGTCTAATTTTCGCTACTAAATTTCTGCACTGAACAAAAAATTGTGGTCACTGACAAATATACTTGATGTCGCCCAATAATAATTCTGTTAGCATCACAAAACAGCTATAGTGTATTTGAACAAAACTGTTTCCAGTGAACATAAAATTCCCAGGTTCATACAAACGTGGTACACGTGGTGACAAGGGGACACAGCTGGACAAAACAGTAAAGGATAAAAAAACAGTTTGGTTTCGAGCTTCATTACGTCGCGTCGCTCGACTAGCACAGTATGGCTGAAGAGGACGGACCTCCAACAGATTACAGTGGACCCTGAACCATTTCACTGTGTTCATAAAGTGAAGTCATTTCAGATGTGAAGCTTGAGCAATTTTTTTTTGCTGAGAAGCGTGGGAGCCATAAGGGTTACACTGACACGCGCTACGAGAGCGCCGTCGCCGTTACGCGCAGAACTCTGAACTGGCGTGCAGTGTTCTCGTGGTGCTGCGTGTAACTATGAAACGTTCGGCGGCGACCGTATCATTTTATTGATGAAAAGTCTCAATGCAGTTTCCTATCGAAGATTGATTCGTGTCCGGATTTTCAGACACGGCAGTCTGAAAAAGCCGTTTTTAACTATATCGGAGGGCCCCGAAATAATGTTTACAGCATGCGTAGTAATTTTAAAGTTTCATTGCGTCCTCGTCTGTGGTATGATGTATTTTCGTAGGTAAACATACTGGGAGGCACGTTTAATAGTTCCGTGAAAAAACACCAGGATATCACACACTCTGCAACACAGTTCAGGCACCAGGCAACCAAGGACAAAGCCACAAGAATGCAATTCGCTGGGTTTACCAAAGGTCGGCGCAGCAAGTGGTACCCGTCAAGCGACGGCACTACAGAGGGAGAGAGAGATCGTTATTGCTGACGCCCTCGTTCCAAACCCAGATGCCACAGGAAATCTTACGAAACCCTATTTTCGTGACCAAACTGACACATAGCGAGAGGGAGCGGGTGTATGACGAAGTATCGGCCACTCGCAGTCTCGACGTCGTAACCATTCCGGGGATGTATAAATCAAACATAACCTCGTGCGTGCCAGACGCAATTCCTTTAATAACACTGTTTGATAGTACCCCACCGCACTCTTCAAGAACGCGGGCAGGAAAAATTACTTTCGAGCTCCGATACTGAAACTAAATTAAGATTAATGCCGACGTTTTATTTTGGCTGGAGAAATATTTCTACATGTGCAACAGTAGAGCCAATAACCACGTTTCCATTCCAACACTTAGCTACGCTAACAATGTCGAAGCCGTTAGCTGGAGGGGGGGGGATTATGAATGTCAAATTAAATGATTCTCGTACATAACGTACGACAGTACACGTTCCCTACCAAGATCTCCCTTTTTGCACAAGAACTCTCGTGCGTTTCATGAAAATGGTACTGATTAGGCATAGAAACTATCGGTCATAACGATATCGCAAAAATCGCATTTCACTAATATCGCTATTTGCGATAAATTGCTCTACACTGTTGGACCAAATCGCTATATCACACAGCCCTGTGTGGTACACTCTGATCAAAATAACCGCTTAGTAGCCTAATTTCACTTCTGTATACATTCCTATTCTGCGGTAAACTACGAGAGACTTAAAACCACGCGGGGTGCAGCAGAAACCGCAGTCGTGGAACGATTTTCACTTGTGCCGCACGCCGGCCATGTCGAACGAAACGGCGCGGTTCCCGGCCCAACCACTTGCAACACATCCGCCACACGCCACTGAGTGCCCACGGCGTGGCGACGCAGGCGCGAAAATAAAAGCAGTCTCACGCCGGAAGTTGCCCACGCCAGCCCGATCAAGGAAATGGAACCCTCCCGACCAGTCACCAGTCCTAGTTTTTCTAAATGCCTGTGTCTATATCACGTAACATTTCCAATCATCGAGTTAGGTGGCGCTGTTGAAAACCTTCGGACTCGCATTCGGGAGGACATGGGTTCGAATCCCGGTCCAGCCATCCTGATTTCGGTTTCCCGAAATCACTCCAAGAGAATGCTGGGATGGTTCCTTACTGGCCCTTTCCACGTTCCTGCTAGGGGTTGCCGTGGTGTGGTGAACAGACAACTCGCCTCCCACCTAGGCGAAACGGGTTCGATTCCCGGTGGGGTCGCTTCCGGATTTTTGAGTGTGGAAATCGTGCCGGATGATTGCGCTGGTCGGCGGGTTTTCTCGGGGATATCCCGTTTCCCCCGCAAAATCCTCCGTAGCCACCAATTTTAAATCTTGATAGTTAATATTTTACAGAAACAGACACGATTAAATTCTGCATCACTACAGTTTAAACAAAAAAACTCAGATGGAGGTAAATAAATACCTTCAGTACGTAGAGGTTATATTTACAGTATCTTGGACCACAGCTATTAACCCCAAAAAACCCCATAGTTCGTAGGTATCGAGATTTCCATATGAACAGTACTTATGAATGGAGCTGGCATCACTAGTCGAATGTTCGAAGTTGGACGTACTGGGTTAATGCCCGGAGTTTATCCTCACAGCGCAAGTGTTGGCACCGGGAGCCAAAAACAGTATTCTAATTTTTCTATGTAAAGGCTGGGCTACAACTGAATTAGCACACGCATAGCACGTGCAACAGCGCAGAACGCACGCATAGTACATATCTGAAAGACACAATCTAAATAGCACACGCTCAGAAGCGACGCAAGTTTAGACAAAACAGTCCAGAAAATGGAAGGAAACAAGCTCGATAAATTGTGCGTTCATGTGTTGGTAACACTGGTAATGAAAACAAATACTGCTGACAACAATGTTCCTTTTGTTGCTCGTGTCCTTTTGTAGAAATACCTACGAAAACGAACTATGTATATCAAACCTTATACAGTTCATCTTAACCTACACCGCTCGTAAAATAACAATCTCAATCAAAATGAACTACCGTACTTATGGAGCAAAATTCTTCTATCACTATGATTAAATTCACTATTGTTTCAGCCATTTTCACCTTCACATGAACTCGGTGGTATCCACGTTCTGAGTGAACACGCACGGCGCCCAGTGAACACGCACGGCGCCCAGCGACACGCACAGGAATTATACAATATAGTCCAACTTTCTGTGCGCCACGTCTGTGCTGTTTTTCTGTACGTGATTTAGGCGATTGTAATTCTAAAACAAGTATTCTACTTTCTGTGCCTGTGCTATGTTCTGCTGCTAAATCAGCTGTAGCCCGGCCTCCCTATAGTTGTCATATAAGTTTCATTTAAGTAGCTGTGTCTATTCTAATGTTTAAAAAAAACTATGAAATATTTCAATGTAAATCTTTTTTAGGACAGAAATTAAAGTCGATATTTTGTTGCCAATTTATAATTTAGGTTACTGAAACATAAATGGGGTCGTTGACAAGTGTCAAAATCAGCAAAAATCGCCGTACGTAGCCTCTGTTTACGATATTTATTTTTCTGTAAAATATTGTTTTAAACTACGTATAACGACAATGCTGTATCTTTTGTGAACAGATTTCTGTATTGAAACCCTACAGTCACCTCTTAAAATTTTGAGGAAACAGATTGCACGCGAAGCTTGTTTATGCTCGTCGTCGCAAAGCTTCCTCACGGCCGGACGTGACTATGNTAACCTAATCAAACGAAAAGTAACCTGGGATTTTGCGTGACTGGTGCTGTTCAGCATTAACCTAGGCACGTGGTGGGAGCTAGTTAACTCGACAGCGGCGAATTGGAAAATCGTATAGCAAATCGTTCACAAAGTACGCTACAGATAGAAGTCTTTCACTCGAAATTTAGTTCGAATGTCACACGGTATTTTATACAACTAAATGTTGAAAACGGACAGAAGCATGGGAGTAACCAGGATTTTCGTTATAAGTTGCCAAAAATGGTTCTTCGGGGAAAATACGTTGCATTAATTTTCGCACAAGAAACACGTGTACAGATATATTCGTGGAATACAGTGTCAGATATCTGATCCTTTTTTGTTACTGTATGTTTTCCGTAATATACATTCTGTGATATACATGGGTAAATTTCCCGCCCCACGTCTTATACTGCCCGGTAACCCAAACAGCAAACAAACCGATATAATTGCGGGTAAACACCAACACGTTTCGCTACCAATAATTTGTCATCGTGTTTAAAAAAAAANAAACAAACCGATATAATTGCGGGTAAACACCAACACGTTTCGCTACCAATAATTTGTCATCGTGTTTAAAAAAAAAAGTGTGCATGTCATCTCTTAGGGCGAGAACTACATACACTGTATTTCCAGTCAGAATTTACGAGTGCNTAAAAAAAAAGTGTGCATGTCATCTCTTAGGGCGAGAACTACATACACTGTATTTCCAGTCAGAATTTACGAGTGCTTTTCAGAAATTGGATGTGGGAGACAGCTTTTCCACTGTTGAATCAGCAAAGAATACGGCGTGTAAAGTTCTGAATCCTGACGAAAGTCCAAATTCCCCCGTTTGNTTTCCACTGTTGAATCAGCAAAGAATACGGCGTGTAAAGTTCTGAATCCTGACGAAAGTCCAAATTCCCCCGTTTGTCACAATCAACCGCTCTGGCAACACGCCGAAACTCTTCGTGCGCGACAGCTCGCAACAACAGTCTTCGAAGGTCTGATACGGCCGGTCGCGCCTCTGCAGTTCATTGCTGTGCCCGAGCTCGCTTTCGGCAATGATAAAGGATCGATTGAAAAAAAAAGAAAACAAAGCTTTATTCGATATCTATGTGCATGTCTGAGGCCAGGAAGACCTCATCCTTTTCCCTTTCAATTTACGATCCCGTAGCTAAGTATTCACAAGTTAACACTATGGACTTCAATTTTATTTTACAGCTTTATGGAAGCTCAATAGAAAAAAACGAAGCAAGGGCAATCTTACATAATTGTTTTTACTCCTTGAAATTAAATATTTTACCACACTGTAAAAGAAATGTGTAGTTTTTACTAAGAAATTATTTGTAATTTTACAAATGTTTGTTACAGTACAAAAATTTATCTTGTTAAATTATTCGTTTGTAAAACTAAAAGAGACGTGTTTGTAATGGATCTCAAAAGAAGTTTGTACTATATTGACATAATAAAACGAAGAGAATTTTGAAAACACGTGACACTATTTAGTCATTAACTGTTCGTGTTTCATATATACACAGAACTCTCAAAATAAAATTAATGCGCTAATCTTAACCGAATTACTTCACATACATTTTTTAAGGTATTAACTGGTGTATAAAGTGCAAAAATAATTGTAAAGTTCGGAGGTCAAGTTGGTCTTGTGGTTAAGGATGTGGGTTCTAATCCCAGTGCTAGCGAGGTGAAATAATTGTTTCCCTATTATATATTATTAATTCATCACATTTATTTTCTAGAAGAAAAAATAAATAAGTGTATGTCCACTTATCAATAATACATGTTGAAATACAAGCCTATCGTTTGTAATATTACAAATAGGCCTATATGTTTTGTAGATTTAACAAGAAAGTTTTTTGTAATTATGGGAAGTAGTTTCCTGGCAACTACGTTTCCAAAGATCTTTCTTGTAATAAAATTTAAAAAATACAAAGCAGAGATGTTTACTGCCGAATTATTTCTGAAGGAAAATTTTATATGTCATTGCGACGCAAGATATTATGCGATATTGCGAAAAAGTTGCTTTAAAAGTTGGGAAAGTCCATCATCTAGGATTGCTTTTTTATTTCTATGTTGGCTTCCAAAAATGTATATAATTCATTCGAAGTAAGTTCATGCACCACGTCCTCCAACAGGTGTTTGACGACGCAGTAGCCAACCTAATTTTCTTTCGGAAGGCCGTAGCTTCAATCTCCGCCAGCTGCGCTGAAAAAAAAAAAGCTCCCCCCCCCCCAGGCCTTCAATTCCCATTCCATGCAAACGCTTAAGTAGTTTCTTAATATACGCCTTCACAATTTGTTATCAATAAACCCAAAATCATGATCAGCATCTGTGCATAAAAGGAAATAAAGACTATTATCAATAATGATCTCTTACATCTTTTCGGTGTTGGAAAAGGCGTGGGCACGGGAAGCAACGCAATGCGACCTTTTCTAGTTCATTCTGACATGCTGAGTAAAAACTGTACCTTAAAAATCAATCATGCATTCGCGTATCAAAATAAAACGCAAAATAAGATAGGCTGCCACAGACATTTCCATAGAACTAACTTATTTGGTGACAGCGGCAGTTCAATTTAGCGTTTCATCAAAAAAATCAGTGTATATCCAGTAAACTCGTTTGGTTTTCATTTGTTTTCAGTTGAGAAATAAACATTTATAATCGTTCCTGGTAAAATAATTCGAGACCGGCGAGTGCTCATAGCTACTCAAAAGTTTGGGAAAGGTTTCTGATAATCAGGACGACTTCCATCCATGCGCTTCTAATGCTTAATAGGTGATTTTGATCATCAGAGCAATGCTACTTACTGGAAATTATGTTAACCCGTTCGGTCCCCGTTTTCATGGTCGTGTAATATTTTATTGACGAGTACCTTTACTTTATACACATCAGAGTGTTGATTGGCGTCGTAGTAGCATGTTTCTAACAATTCCACGGTGCTATTCGACTGAGACGTGGGCGCTGGTCATCAGCTGCACGACCTTGACTTTCACACGTGGCGGAACGACCCACGAGGGGCAAAAATAACGAACCGATCAAAGCTTATAATTAGAGCGCCAAGTATTTCTCGGATTCATTTCGCAACAAGCAGGCTATCCTTCAAATTCCTCTATACACTCGAGCGACTACTGCTGGTTTATTGGTTGCGGCCCTACTGAGAAGCTGTCGTCCTGCTTTGCTCTTAACCCCATTACACCACTGATTACTGCTCATTAAAACCTNAAATCATGATCAGCCTCTGTGCATAAAAGGAAATAAAGACTATTATCAATAATGATCTCTTACACCTTTTCGGTGTTGGAAAAGGCGTGGGCACGGGAAGCAACGCAATGCGACCTTTTCTAGTTCATTCTGACATGGTGAGTAAAAACTGTACCTTAAAATTCAATCATGCATTCGCGTATCAAAATAAAACGCAAAATAAGATAGGCTGCCACAGTTATTTCCATAGAACTAACTTATTTGGTGACAACGGCAGTTCAATTTAGGGTTTCATCAAAAAAATCAGTGTGATACATCCAGTAAACGCGTTTGGTTTTCATTTGTTTTCAGTTGAGAAATAAACATTTATAATCGTTCCTGGTAAAATAATTCGAGACCAGCGAGTGCTCATAGCGACTCAAAAGTTTGGGAAAGGTTTCTGATAATCAGGACGACTACCATCCATGCGCTTCTAATGCTTAATAGGTGATGTTGATCATCAGAGCAATGCTACTTACTGGAAATTAAGTTAACCCGTTCGGTCCCCGTTTTCATGGTCGTGTAATATTTTATTGACGAGTACCTTTACTTTATACACATCAGNAGTTAACCCGTTCGGTCCCCGTTTTCATGGTCGTGTAATATTTTATTGACGAGTACCTTTACTTTATACACATCAGAGTGTTGATTGGCGTCGTAGTAGCATGTTTCTAACAATTCCACGGTGCTATTCGACTGAGACGTGGGCGCTGGTCATCAGCTGCACGACCTTGACTTTCACACGTGGCGGAACGACCCACGAGGGGCAAAAATAACGAACCGATCAAAGCTTATAATTAGAGCGCCAAGTATTTCTCGGATTCATTTCGCAACAAGCAGGCTATCCTTCAAATTCCTCTATACACTCNTATAATTAGAGCGCCAAGTATTTCTCGGATTCATTTCGCAACAAGCAGGCTATCCTTCAAATTCCTCTATACACTCTAGCGACTACTGCTGGTTTATTGGTTACGGCCCTACTGAGAAGCTGTCGTCCTGCTTTGCTCTTAACCCCATTACACCACTGATTACTGCTCATTAAAACCTCACAGTCAAACAGGGAGTTCTTGAAGATCTGTGGTCCAACCTTAATATACATCGAAAGGACGAGTGCTCGGAGGGGACGCCAGGAGCGTCGAACCCGCACCACCGTTATATTAGGCGGGCGAACTTGCGGTCCTGCGACAGGCCTCGCTCTCCCTCTCTCTCGCTCTCTGCACCGGCGCTCCGCTAAGCGGTCTTGAGTGGGGTGGACTGGTGGTGTGCGGCAGCTGAGTACTGCAGACCCGGACATTTCGCCAGTTCATTCGACCGCACGGGCAAATAAAGGCCGTTCGCGGATGAACAGTTGAAAGCCTTCTTTCAGGATCTAACTTCTTTCCTTCTGTGTATCCTTCCACCACATGGAAGACAAACATGGCTACAGACCCGACGACTTCATTCAAGTGTCGGTCATGTGTAACTGAAATTTTTAATTTTGTTAAAGTGGTGTACATGAATTAAATTCAGGAATTTGTTGGATTTTCTCAATCGCTAATGCTGGCTACAAAACATACAAAACATTAACTAAAACAAAGAACTGTGTAATAATATTTATGCGAAAAAAAAAGAACCAAAATATATTGAAAAATAAATAAACAGAAATGAAAATGCAATATTATGCAATTTTATCTCCAGTTTGCACAATATCGGAAGTTTATTTTGCATATTTATTTTTTTCTGTCAACATTTTTTTTATAACTTTTTGCTTAGAAATACATTTTATTTACATTTTTATGTACAAATTATTTTGGTGTCCACAAATTCAGAAGTCACACTTTTAATACGGTAAAACATACAACTACTTACCGTACGTACATTGTTTGCAACTTTACACGAAGCAAGCCAGCAGTGTGTTCGTTGAGACGCATGCAAGGCAGGGAAACTTTTCCAAAAGTATTTCTAAAGAGTTCCGCTGATTTTAATACGCCGTTCGCTAACCGTGAACCAGCTATGAAGCGCTGTTCACGATATCCGTAAAAATAGTGGAAAAACGCGAGAATCTTTCAGAACAACATTTCCAAAAACATGTACCGTGATGCTCTTTTTTATAATTGGTTGATGAAAGCGGCCAGTCACAAAAGTCAAAAGTTCTCACTGGCCCAACGAAATGGGGGAACATATTCACACACTGGCCACAGCCAACGACGGTTAAGGAGTGGGAAGGGAAGGAGAAGGAAAGGTCATGCACATAGTACAGTGGAGGCTAGCAACCCGAAAGCTTTACCAGCTATAAATCACCGTCTATATCCTTGTTCTTTGCACAATTCCACATATAATAAAGCACTCGACTAACTGTTTTTACTAAGGAAGACACGATCGGGCACACATACATACAGTCACTATTCCCTTGCAAATTGCCGCCCAGAAAGTAAATATAAAGTTTTATTAACAATTGCTGCCATACTGCAAAGAAATTATCCTTTGGAAAATCATAATTCGATTATATTAGGGAGGGGGGGGGCGAAGTATCGGAACTGAGAACTACAATGCTGCCCGGCACAATGTAATTTTGTTGTGTACAGTGAACATCAGCCAGGTTTGTTTGATTAGTTTGCAAGATGAGGCGACAAACAATAACTTCATTTTCTTTCAAAAGGCAGAGGTGGCATCCGTGCTAGAGAAAGTATAGAGAGAGCGAGAGATCTGGGCAGTGCAGCTGAGGTCTTCAGCGCTCATAAGGGTGAAATGCGATAGAAATTGAGTAACGGCGGAATGTAATGGTAGAGCAAAAGAGTGAACACGGTTCGCCGTGATGGAAGAGAGTCTTGACCACTAAACCACCGTGGCCACAGCGATAAAAAAAATGACGGCTTCCAGTTGTCAAATTAAGTAAGAATTCATTGCAGCTACGACACACGCACAAGTCTGCGTAAGGAACTGCGTGAAGAACTAAGGTTTGTGTGCACTGCACGAGGCATAACTTCGTTGTGCTGACGGTTAGCCCATGTCACTTGCTTAGTTCTGGCCAACACTGAAACATCTTCCAGGCAGTTCAGTATCACTACAAGCAGCCCAGTATTCTCCGTTTAAGATAACTTCAATAAATGCTCACAGTTCTCGAAAAGTAGTACGGTCACAATGTATCCCTCGGCCAGAGCTGTTGTGTTAGTGAAAGAAACAATGTTTGTAAACAAACCCTACGAATCCGATGTCAGCCGCTGAAAGACTGACAATCTATGCTACTGTAGCTGATTACCATTCCCTACACTGTTTAGTGTATTTAGGCCACGTACATTTCAAAACCAACCTCCCGCAAGAGAAAAATACGATAAATATGTCGCTGTTCATACCGATATCAGTAATTCACAACGTAAATATTTTCAGCAAATTTAACTTCGCGCGTAAAAATCGTTGGATTTCCAATAAATTGAACTAGGGTAAAAAAAAAACCGTTGTTAAAGGACACGTACAATAAAAAATATTCTAGCAACAGTTTCGAAAAACAATATTTACAAAAAAAAAACTCAAACTTACTCACTTTGTGATTTCCAATCTCAATTCCCGAACACGTGGCGAGCCATGGAAGATTACTTCACTAAAATCACTTTTGTCGGCCTCTGATACGAAATAATTTATTTGCTATATTCAATTAACAGAACACTTGGCCTGTCTCTTTAAAACAACAAACTTAAACTTCTGAACATAAATACGTCGTCACTCGTGCTTCATGACGGTTAAGGAAAATGGCGGACCAAGGCACACAAGTGACCCTTTTACGAAGCGGTAGACACGTGTCGATATTTCAATTCACTGACGAAGACTGTTCTAAACAGGCGTCCACAACGAATTACTGTCAATGAAATATGCAAATACAAAAAGCATTACCTGCAGACATAAATTTTGACATCACCAGCAAGAAACTCTTGCATAAAGATACATCATGACGAAAGAGAGCTCAAAGCCATTCACATCGCCGTGATGTACGCATGCTCTGCCGTAATTTTTGAAAATATTTTTAACACCGATGCTATATATCCCAATAAATTGTACGCCACTCTAGGAACATAATCTATACCATTAATGTTGTAATAATTATGAAAGTTCTAAATTATAATTTTTAATGAGTACTATTTTTTCCCCCATACATCGCAAGGATCGCCAACGCCAATGACGTCCCGCAACAGTTAACAATAATTTGCAACTGAAAGCGTTTACTGTTTACGTACTGTGTATGTTGGTCACAATGCCTGTCAAGAATGTACTGAAGTTTATGAAAGAGAGAATATCGCTATAGTCCATTCGCGGTTTCTTCACACTTTTTGAATCAAACTTATGAAAAACACCCCAGTATGACGTGTTTGGTCGTTTCATGAATATGTTATGTATCACAGGCGTTTTATACTTGTGTTAACATAAAAATAAGTTATTTTTGGTTAAATTTAACTTATAGTTTTATTTTAACTATACATTTTAATATTTATTTCATATCTAACTAGCGAACCGGCCCGGCTTCGCCCGGTAACAATTTAGTTTTTTCAGCGACACTTAGAAAGACAAAAATGGTTACTGTGAGTCACCCTATAAAGATAAACATATGCTATTGCGGATTTCTCTGTAGCCCTGCAGACCTTTTTGAGAGCTACAATTCTGTAGTACATTAATTTGATGTCTCTTATGGTTTAGTCAGCGCAAGCCATGTAAGCGCCCCAAAAGTTGTTTTCTACGACTTGATTACAAACGGTTCGACATTTCTCTATATCCTTACATTAAATATAAATGTATTATACACCAAAACCTTCCTCGAGAAATTCTCTAAAAGATGTTGAAAACCGCATTAAAATCCATTAAGTAGTTTAGAAGTACTAAGCGAATACATAGACAGACGCGGATAAGCGACTTTGTTTTTACTATTTAGAGATATGAATAAAGACAGTGGAAAAAAATAGGTGTGTTGGTGATGACTAGTAAGAAATAGCTCTTAGGCTGTTGCCTGGTTGAGAATTTGGTATAGGAAAATAAATTTTATGAAATTGCATTTTTTTAAAGCCAATTATGAAGATGAAATCTTGAAACAATACCTAAGTGTGAGAAATGATACTCTCAATCTCTGTATCGAGGCAAATATAACAATTTGTTTTTCATTGTTATATTTACCTCGATACAGAGATCGAGAGTACCATTTCTCACACTTAGGTATTGTTTCAAGATTTCATCTTCATAAATGGCTTTAAAAAAATGCAATTTCATAAAATTGATTTCCCTACACCAAATTCTCAACTTGGCAACAGCCTTGAGCAAAATATTATTACTTTGAGAGCGCACGAATGCGGAACGTTGGCCCTCTGGTGTAATTTTCTAAGCTTCGTTTGCATGAGGCGGAGGGGTATCCTGGAAGTAGAACTTTGGCAGGGCTTCAGGAAAGTTTGAAGTAACCGTGAATGGAGTATACATATAAAACTGGAGTTATCTTCGCACGTACACTGCTCACATGAACACGGATGGCTGAGGTGGCAGGCACGCCGTGACGAAAGGTGTCCGCTCGCCACGCCTTCAAGCGCGTCTTCTGGGAACTATTGGCGATGACATCACTCTCTTCTCCTCGGCCACGACCTGTGGAATATTTCTATGACTCCTCCACATGGTATGGACATTCACGACCCAGTTGACACTCGCGAGCGCCTGTCTAACCGTATTAGCAACACTCAGCGCAGTAATAACTGACAAGAAGTTTGTTGTGTCATAAAGGTATGAATTTACTACGTCCATTGTAAAGGTTCTTCAAGCCAAATTTCGCGTTTTACCATAAAATTTGAATCAGCAAAGTTGTGGGATTGGAATCAGCTACGACTGAACATGGACTGATAAAAACCTCTGACAAAGACAGTACAAAGCTGGAACGAAAAAATTAAGAGCTATCTTTTGGTGCTAGCTTTAACTATGGCAAACGACTACGAACTTATAATTTATGAACCATGTAAGCAGTGTACATTTCTCTCCATTCGGTCCAGTGCTTCCTTGCTTATGTTGCTGACACATGGTTATTTTTTAAACTCACAATAAACTAAATGGTTTATAAAGTTTTAAAATAAATTTTTGAGTCGAAAATAGATTTTTCCAAAACTAAATATTTCATTCAGCCTAAATAATGACTGGCAGAATAATGTTGGCAGCGAATAACAGAAAATAGTACTATGTCTTAAAGTTTTACTAAATGTAGGCTAACACGTTGAAATTCATGACTACTGGAATATTCCTCTACTGTGCTATTTTTATATACATTGGATTAAGGATCGGTTTCAATAGCGACCTAGTTATACATGTAATAATTTTAAGTGTCAGGTCACTAATTGGACACACAAATATTAGTCTTTAGGGTCAATGCGATGCCAACTTTTTTAGGTCGATCCACATTGAATAAACATTCAGCTATTTGCGTGCGTTACCGTGATGTTCAGATATAGGTAGTGGCTGCAGTGTATTGATATTAAATTGAGTGATGTTGAGAAGTTGAACTACTTTCGATGTAACGTAAAGCGAACGTAGTGTTAGTAAATTATTTTCAAGAAAAAAATGTTTCGTCTTTTGTTTTCTGCATTTATTTTCGTTGCTTCCAAATTCCGTGTAGGTACACTGTTATGCCACGAGTTGAGAAATTCACATACGATAGCAATGGATGTTGAAGTTTTAATTTTGTTTGAGTGTGAGCTTGAGTGTTTGAACGATAAATTAAATATGCCTATTAGGAATATTGTACAAATAAAGAAAAAGTTGTGGGTGCAAAAAGGTGTCAATTTAGGGGATGATAATATGCAAAAGTTTTAAATATTGTGGAACAAATGTTTATACGTATATTATATATATATATATATATATATATATATATAGACGCATTCTGCATCCCTATATTTTATTCGTCAGAACACACGCTCTGGCGAAGCTCGCTGGCAGACGACCGCAATAAGGATTAAGGGTTTTGTGGACGTGCCGGAAGAGTGATGCCAGGAGCCTCGCAGCTGCAAAGGNTTTAGTAAGAAATTCTTAAGGTATGTAGTGGTTTTATGCGGTAAAGTAGCGGTGCCGCAGTATCCAAAGACGTTTATATTTGCGTGATTTTAGCTCGCCAGAGATTGTGAATAAGTTGTGTGATAAGTGTTAGTGTGTAAGGGGTTGTAAATAGTTATCGTGCAATGTTAATTTGTAGGGAGATTGTGAATAATCTATGTGACCAGGGTTTATTTTGTTTGTACTTTTTGTCAATTTTCAAAGTGTGAGACAATTCCCCACCACCCCCAGCATTGCCTAGGGTTTGCGGGCCTGCGATGTTCTAAAATTGTAAGAGGGTGTGCCCCTCACAAACTGGTTTGTGACGCAGAAGCCCTAACTTTCCCTCAGACGCACTACCAGGGCCACGCGACAGAGTATGGAGCGGGACCGCCCCTCTCCACCCCTAAAGAGGTCAGAAGCAGAAGGCCGCCCCAGCTGCTTTCGCAAGCGCAGCGCCGCGCGCGCACACAGAGCCGCGATTAGCCCAGAGGACAACCATAAGAGGAAGAAAGGCAAGAGCATGCACTGACAAAGAGAGCGTTGGGGAGTTTGACGCATTCTGCGTCCCTATATTTTATTCGTCAGAACACATGCTCTGGCGAAGCTCGCAGGCGGACGACCGCAATAAGGATTAATGGTTTTGTGGACGTGCCGGAAGAGTGATGCCAGGAGCCTCGCAGCTGCAAAGGCGCGCTACCAAAGGTTTCTGCACGTGCAACTGTTCCTGCACGTGCAGACAACATCCGGAGACAAAGGAAGGCACCAGGGCGCGGACACAGCTGCATTTTGCAGCTGCCCAAGGGGCACCGAGATCCCACCACTAGCTGCATCTGTCCCGGGCTTGTACCACAATAAACCATGAGAGCTTTTAGCGGGCGTGCGCGTAGAACGGGACAATAAACTTCCAGGCCAGAACCAAGGGACGACGCCACGCCGGCTGCGGACCAAACGAGCAGCGGCCACGTGTTTTATGACCCAGGGGGACGACAAGCACCCCAGGCACGTGCAGAGATGGGGCAAGTCGAATATGGTGATCGAGCCTACATAACCACGAGGAGGAGGACTAAGCGGAGCAGTCGGCCGACGGAAACGGAAGAGGACGGAGCGAATCCGCGAGCAGACGTCGACGGCAGCCGGCCGTCGTCAGGCGCAGAGTACTGCGTGGACCCGGGAAGAAGGAACTTCGAAGCCAGGCGCCGAGACGCCCACCAAGTTCGAGAGCAGTTCCAGGTCGCCAGCCGAGGGAAGACAGCGCTGCAGTGTCAGATAANCGCCAAGTATCATGTAATCTACGTACAGAAAAGGGAGGGAGTTTGTCTCGTGAGTTCATGTATCAGTTAACCTGTTCAAGCAACAATAAAACTCGATTATGTGAACTCACAAATAAAGTGTAACTTATTAGTAAATTGGACCTAGAGACAGCAGTGTCGACGTATTCCTACGCCCTATCACTGAGGGCTATCATCAAGTGCTGGCGCCTCACGCCGCAGAGCAGAATCAATACCTACTTCCAAACTTCAGCATTTGGCAGGTATCAATATATATATATATACATACATACACACACATACACAGCCGTTTTTCCAGATCCCCGATAGAGGCCTAGTACATTTGGTAGCACCACATTCGTGTTATTCGTAACTGCAGTGTGAATACAGATGCGATTTCATACAAATTCTAACACACAATTAACACAAAGAGCTCCTTCTCAACTTCAGTGTGACTCGACTTTTACGCACGGCGAAAGGGTACACGTTTGAAAGAAGGAAAACTACGCAGAGCTTTCAAATGCATTGTTACAAGACTCCAGGGGGCATATCCGAATTAGTGAGGGATAGAGGCCTTAATAAAAATAAAATAACTGAATTTAACTTTTAAATTTATTTGCAACGCTATAAAATACCCGCATTTATTTTTTTATTTACAAAACTAAACCACCTATAGGTATACACTATAAACACTTGTTATTCTGGGTGAGCGCAATATTTCATGTCAATCTCAATTCCAATGAATGTCCTTATCCCTGTGTTTATATTGTTTAGTGACCTAATCTGCACTTATTATATACACATCAATCCAGCTGTCTATTGCCATCATTACAATGTCCGTCACTCCTGCATCCAGTTCAATATTCCCGCTTGTAAGTCTCTCTCTCCACTGTACTGATGCTCTCAGTCCACAGACTTCACTCTCGCTGGACACTGTCATCGCCGCTCGTCGCTTCCCTGATTCCGCACAGCTGGCGATCAAAGCTGTACTAGTCACCAGACTCTCAACTACAGACTATCAACTCGCGAGGACCGCCGTGCTTATATAGACCCGCTGGCCCGATCCAGAAGGTATCCCACACCCCGAGTCACGGCGAGGGATTAGAGGGCGATGGCCAGAACATTCTTGCAACGATAATCCAAAACCTTCTATCTCCAAGGACAGGAGCCGCACGAGTCCCGATAAACTTATCGAGGCACGCACGGTGGCCTCCCCTTTCTAAATCGCCACGGACTTCTCGGATAACCAGTGATGCCCCTGACACACCGCGCCTCGCACTCTCAAGCAGGAGACCAAGGGAAACGACGCAGAGCTGTGGCATGTAACAGCATTTAACCCCGAATCAGCAACAGCGACTCGTGCTCAATATCGTCTGCAGTAATGACAAACAAGCACAATTTTGCACAAAAAAAACCGGAGAAAAAGCGCAATTTTTGCATCGTACAGTTCTAAATAATTCCCCGTCCAGGCAAAGAATACTTAAGAATGCAGAAGTAAAACAGCAGATGATACCGCGAACCCCAGCTCCCAGGCCGAGGTCTGCTGTCTACGAAAAGTAAGTACTCTGCTGTAATAATTCGGGAGGACATTTCAAATTTCATTATACTTCAATGATTGCACGATTTGAGGAACAAAATTGCATGCCCAAGAACAACTCCCAAATACAAATAAACTGTGATTCAGGTTGTTTGCTAACAACTACTCATTACTATAATTTTTATATAGAGTTTTAAAAATGCCAGACACTTAAATATTCTATTTTTGAACATAAACAAAACCCGATTTTATATTTATCAGATGAGCTGTTAGAAATAGTACTCACTGCTGTAACCTCTCCCCCCCCCCTTCTTTTTATCCCCAGGCCCGTCGACAGCACCTAAGGGCCCGGGGGCATTTAGAACCCTTTACATGCCTTTAGAAAAAGTAAGTTATGTGAATAACACATCTAGTAAATAAGTTTTAACTAATGTTTTAAGAAAATTACTATGTTAGTTTTTTTTAAGACTACTTACTTTCCATACAATTATCCACAATAATTGTTCAAAAATAAAAATAACATTGGACGTACACACATTTGCAAAATAGATTTTAAACAGAAAATATTTTAGGATGAAACTTCCTGCCCCCCTCACCACTGGCGCAANCCCCGCCTCAATCCCTTCCTTTTCCATATCCCAACATACCATCTATTCCAGATCAGTTACGATGGGTGGTGACCTTGCTTACACGTATGGCGCTACTCAATTTACATGAACAAATTGCTGTTTACAAGAACAAATTTCCTGGCAAGTGCAACTAATACGTGTCTCATGACGTGTCTAACGCGTGCTGCCCACTGTTCCGCGTTAGAATGGTAATTTACCGAAATATGTATGTCTACAGGTTGTTTAATATTCTGTCGTAAAACTGCATTTAGCAAAACTTTGGGTTACGCGGTTTCTTTATTTAAATGTAACAACATACGCAAAATAGTTCAATTTTATAACAACTATCTATATTTCGTCCTTAAGTTTATAACTTTAACTACATTAGCACGTTGTACGAAAGTTTGTACTTTATTATTTTGGCAGTGGGAAGTAATTATCACAATTTGGACCAAACACAAGCTTTACAAGAATGTAAACAGAATTTCTCTATTCACCGCTAACTTACAAGCGGCATCTTGGAACACCAGCGCGCCTTACGGGTTACGGGAGAAATTTTCCAACTCTCCCATATGGAATCTCGTTTTCTTCCCAACTGATGTAGAACTAGCCTAACCCGAAGAAAAAAGTTCATCTTGCTACGTAGTGCAGCTAGCCTTACGATGCACTGTTTATTCGAGATGTATACAGCTGGGAGCAGGAATTTTTCTCAAAGCTGCCGTGGACATGGCGACTGCTATACACGTGTCCATCTGGTGGCACCTGTTGATACTGTTACGTAACTAAATTAGGAATACATCCATAATTAGTATTGCATTCACTACAATATTACTTTCGACCCGAATGGGAAGCAATGTGTGTGCGCATGTGAAAGTACTGACATAATTTATTTCAAAATCAGAGGAACCGCCGCCTCTTTTTTTTTTCATCATCAACTGATAAAAGTCTTGAATCCTCTGACAAGGGTTAAATCAACTGTGAACACGCATTATCACAGTTTCAGTGCATTACCGTAGAAATTTATTTATAATGACGTCTACCTTCATATCACAGAGAAAAATATTCCGGCGGAATAATGCCAAAGCTTTGCAAAATTATTTTTAAAAAACAATTGAAAATGAAACAATATAGGTTATTGCAGTGAATACATTTGGTTGTTTACTGCGGCTGTCAGCCATGTTAGGTGTTCATCAAGAAAATGTAATACATTTTCTTTTTGCAGCAGAGTATACCTACTATAGGCTATTCACGGTAAAGTGAGCACTTTTTAAGACCCTCCTAACAGGTAATAAATATATTTTACTACAGCCTTGGACGATAACTTTTGAGAGAGGTGACATGTATACACTGCGTATATTATTCACATGGTAACGTTTATATTAAAAAGCGGCAAAAAAATATAAAAATTGGCTGAAAGGAAAAATTAAGCAGGGCCTTAAAAAGTGCTCACTTTACCGTGAATAGATTATAGGCGCCAGATATGTGCGAGTTTGAGCAACGTCACAGGGAAGGGGAAAGTCACTGATTATAAATGAAATCCACTGGACAAAACATGAGGGTTGGGTATAACCGAGCAGATTAGAGCCTGTCACATTATGTAAAGAATAACAGAAAACACTGTCCGTGGGAACCACGTTTCACTCATACCCCTTCATACTTATAATACCGCTCTTTAGTTTCGACGAGAATCCACACTATCGTCTCTGCTTAGATTTACTATTCTTTCATAGTTACTTTGAACGATGAAAATTAATTTACCTTCGCAGTGCTGAACTTATTGAAGGAGCTAATATTTCCCCATCAGTTAGTAGGAATAAATCTCATACTATCTTATGCTTCGTGCCACCCCTCCGAAATACAGTCCAGGCACGCGCGCATATGCAAGTACAGGAAATACGATGACGCACCGGACATGTTCTGTCTTCAAATTAAGGGCGCAGCCAATCAAGCCTGCTTGGAGCTTTCTTCCGCGTTTGAGGCTGAGAAACGCAAGAGCTGTAAGGGCTACACTGGCACGAGCTACAAGTGCGCCAACGCCGCTACGCGCAGGGCTCTTAACTGGCGTGCAGTGTTCTCGTCGTGCTGCGTGTACCTATGGGACTTTAAGAAGTGACCCTATAATTGTATTGGTGGAAAAGTATGTAGCAAGGTACAGTGCATGTCTCTAGAGTACTTCTGTGTGTGTATATAACGCGTATTTTTGAGATACTGCGCTATGTGGAAGCAGTTTTTAACCATGTTGGAGTGCTCTGAAATGGTGTTTCCAATATGCGTGACGTCTTAAAAGTAATCGACAGGCATAGTCTGAAGTGAGTAGTGGGAAATGCTTTCTGTGGCAAGAGGCGAGAGGTTGCGGAGCCGCAAAGTCATGGCGGCCATCTTGGATTCCCTTTATTTCCCCCTAAAAAATGCCTGAATTTCTCTTGAAACTGGCAAAATTTCCCTAAAAAAAAATGCACTTTGCACAATCCGGCTGGCACTTGCTCAATCCTGATGAATCCAACTGAAATTATGCAAATGCCTGCCAGAGTGCACAATCATTTACAAACACGTGCTGTCATTCCATGTCAGCACCATCCATCTTGCCTGAAGAATGTGCTCGCGCCGCTGGCCACCTGGGGCAGCCTTACAGATCTCAAGATGTTAGTTGATCGCACCAAGTCGGTCAGGTCAGACGCGTTCTGCTGCTAATGTTGTGAGTGTTGGCTGTACTCTGAATTCGGCGGTTTCGTTTCACTCGGTTCGTACGGAAGACGTTTGTTATTCTGTTGTAGTAACCAGGACGGCCTGGTCTTGTCTAGTATCGTCTAACGCAGCATACAGTACCCGATGCATGTGTAATATGTGATTGCAATGACTGGAAAGTGATTGTAACCATTTTCCTTTCAATTTAATTTCTTAAATCTGTTTGCATCAGTGTGTGTGTAGCAGTGTTGTCCTTTTCGCACGTGTGCTTCTCGGCTTCGCAAAAGCATTTTTGTCTAGACTAATGTGATGTACAGCACCTGGTGCGCATTACATGGCAATGAACTCGAACACTCTTCAGACAAGATGGATGGTACTAGCATGGAATGACAGAGCATGCTTGTAAATGATTGCACACTCAGGCGGGCATTTGCGCAATTTCCGTCTGATTCATCCGGATTGAGCAAGTGCCAGCAGGATTGTGCAAAGTGCATTTTTGCGGGAAATGTTGCCAGTTATGAGGGAAATTTTAGGCGTTTTTGAGGGAAAAAGGAAAATCACAAGGCAAAAAAGGGAAATCCAAGATGACCACTGTGGCTCCGCAACCCTACGCCCCTGCGCCCGAAAGCATGATTTCCTATTACTGATGGGTGCGTTCTTTTCGTAGTTCAGCACAGTGGATGCACGTTTATAGTTTCGTAAAAAAAAAAACTGCAATTTTGTTCGAGCTCCAGGCAGGTGAGCCCCTCAAATGGGGAATCAATGTTAAAGAACTACTTTCCCAATGCATCAATTTTCAAGATAACCGTTTCAAACAAAAAGTATTTTAAGTGACCTTTGTAACGGAACACTGCACATTAAGAAATCTTGTCAATTATTATGTTCAGCACTTTGTTCTAAAATTAAGCATTAAAACATACATGTAACACATTTAACACAAAAATAAAGAATATATATATAATTTCTTAAAATGGCAGTATTTTCTGAGAAAATTCCGTTTAATAGTTTTTGTTTGAAACCGTTATCTTTAAAATTAATGCAGTGAGAAGTGATTTCCTTAACATTGATTCCCCATTTGAACTCCTTGACTGTAGACTTGGCAGGCAGAACACTTCAGTATGAAATCACAATAACTATGGTGATAGCCCGCGAAAACGCTGTCATATAATGTACATAATAGTGTAGGGGACTGGGGGGAGTGTTCACCAGAGCTAAACGAAGCCACGAGAAATTCGCAGCGTTAGGTTGGCTGCGTTTCAATCTGCTCTACTTTTCAAAGTATATTTCTTCCAGACCTCAAGTTACAGAACAATAAAACTTCCTTGGCTCAATAGGCATAAAGCGTACTTACGCAAAGCTGGTGATAAGACCGAGTCCACAACTCACGTAGGCCACAGCTAGTCCACGACTAAGCGACTGTGGGCCCCAGTGACAGCACATTCGTTATCTTATCGTTTGGGCTGAAGAAACTCGAGTGTAGTATAATACTCTGGGAAGATATCTTAGATGGATTTCAGAAAAAAATACGTATGAAACTAGAACTAACATTCCAGACAGGCGGTTATGGATAACATTTTGTAAACCTAACAACCCAGTTGTTTTTGACCACCGGAGACGCGTTGATATTGTGTAGACAATAGCTTAATGAATAATTATAATGTATTTCTAATACTTACATACTTTTGTTCTGTTCAGGGTTATAGACATTTGTCTAACTTTCATGCAGCACGCAATCTAGATTTCGATCGCATCAAAATGATCAAGAGTAAATATATCTTAAAGAGGGGTGCCTCCGGAGACGTTTCGCCGCCACAGATGTGGCTTCGCTTATCGCTTATCGGAAGGGGGCGGCCACATATCCCCTAGGATTTTTAAATATCATGCCCGTGGCTTAACGCGCTTAGGCATATTATTGCCTCTACGCTTATTCATGTAATTTGTGCGTGCGATGTATGAGCGTGCTTGTGGTATTCATGAATGAGGTGCCTGGCCTTTGGGATTCCCCCGCCCGCTGTTTCAAATATAAGGCGACTATTTCATTTTTGAAAAAAGTAAAGATCGGAGTTGCAGAGAAACGTTTCCTGTTTCCGCTTACTGTTGGAACATAATTTCGCCTCCTGGGCTATACTACATGCAACGAAATCATATGCTTGTGTCACAAACAAAATTAATAAAAAACAAGTATTACTTTTTTAAGTAAATTTCGTAAACAATAACACAATTAATGTGAAAATTACGAAATCTGAATTTCAGATTTGTTGGAGTGAAAATAAATGGCATTTCTTCAAATCAAATTACAAAAACCAACAGTACGAAGAAAACATTTGAACGTGAAACCTCTTCGGACTACATGTCTCGTCTTACTACACATTCCGCTATTCCACCCAAAATATTTTTGACATTGGGGCTACTCTTCCCTCTTCCTGTTTAGTATAATGTGCAAAATGCGCATTCTGCGTCTAAACTCTTCATCTTGAAACGGATCAATGTCTTCACCTGTGTTGGTCATCTCTATTTTGCCGTCGCAACGCTCTTCAATACAGGATGACTGCTTCTTGCGCTTCTTTCCAAAAGGTTTTATTTCAATATTTTCACCGCGATAGTAGAGGGATTATGGACACTTCGGCACATCGCGACCTGGGACAGGAGCGTCGCAGCTGTTCGTGTTCTGTCATTCCGGTCCGCCGGGGTCATCTTGGATCCACGTGACCTTAACCTTTGACCTTTAAACCCAAAAATCCAAAAGAATTATAAAAATTATATAAAAACAAATTAAAAACTATAAAAACTTTATTTTAAAAAAATGTAAATTTCCGGAGGTTTCGTCATATTCATTCCACCATCTTGAAAGGTGCAAGCCACCACATTGGTAGGCGTTAAAGCCCCCGTCCGCCGTCTTGGTTTTTCGTTTGCCATTTGTTTATACATTACTGGAGTTTGTCTCTCACCTTCATTCGACCGCCATATTAGATTTCATATGTTTTCATCACTTTGGTGGCGCTAGTGTATTAATTTACTCACCAGGCGAGTTGTCGATTAATTCACCAGGCGGCAGCCATATTTGTTTATGTTTTTAAGGTATAGGTTGCGCTGCCGGCGCCCTCCATATTGTATTCTATTTTCAACACCTAGGTGGCGCTATTTTCTCGATTTCACTGCCAGGCGAGTTGTCGGTACCCGCTCATTATGACAATTAAGCAGCAAAGTGAGCTGTCGGCACTCATATTTATAGTCATAGGAAAATCTGTAATTTTTCATTCCTATTTAAAAAATATATATATTTTTCCTATCAGCAGTATACCTACAAGCATAAATTATTAAATCAATTTTTTTTGTATTAAGATTTTTAATTAAGACCGGCCAAAGCCATTTTTCGTTTTAATGCTAATTAAATCACAATTAAAATTGATTACTTACTCTGTTACCCCTCATCCCACCACTTTAGTCCAACCAATTATTAACAATCGTTTAATCCCGTATCACTACCGGTCTTGTTTTCAGCATTGTCCGCCAGAGCGTACTAGTGCGGGGAAACTATTTTATGGGAACAATGTCTACCCTCGGCACAGTTTTCGTTTGATGCCAGAGGTGACAGATCGCTCTCTTACCCCTCGTCTTTTAGCATTCTGACTGGTAAATTCATATATATAATTCCATCAGGTCGTAGGATATTATCAAGCGTGCGGGTAATACGCTTATATATTCCCGCGAAATTAAAAATCTGCTCAAATTTGGAGTATCGGTTCGGGCCAGCTAATCTCTGGAGGATTATGTAACCTCATAAAATAGGGTACTAGAAATTAGTTTTTTTTAATGTATATATATTTACCATATATCTAATTTGCAATGACGTTACCTCCGTACCCGTGCCGCTACTGTAACACTTCGTTTGCATTCACCAAATGTGCTCGAAGACAACGAAAAGTATAGATGTTCGAATAATGCAGATGGAGTGGCATATAAGTGTGGAAACTGGGGCATGGCATTTTTCGGTAACTTGCAGAGGCATGCAAAAAACCTGCGTAGCTGTAGAACCTTCACCTGCCAAAATCTTTCGTGTACAGTCTCCATCACCGCAGAGTACGAGTGTAATTCCCACAAAACTAAGGGTTCAGGATGAGGATGAGTATCCACCATCGTGCCAGCGACCATCACTCCAAGAATCGTCGCAAGGCATGGGTTAAATAATGACAATGGTTTCATGGAGGCCCAAACTGCTTTCCAACACAGTCTAAATACATATGCATCCACAACGAGAGCGGGTATTCGAAGGATGTTTGCACATTTTTAGCTCGAATGGGTCAAAACATCGCTGTTGGCTCTACACATAAACACGCCACCAATAAAATTTAATGTATGACTCAAACGCAGCTTTGCGAAACCGACCCCATTCAACGAAATGAAGGTATTCGAATCGAAAGGCAAGATACCAAAAATACTATAAAACCTCATACTGTAAATATACGCCACGAGAAAGAAGCATACAAACAGCGTGTTTCGGAGTAAATATTAAGGAAAAATCAATTACCGAGTGCCCCTTGCTCTCTAAATATCATGCTTGCCCCCCTCAGCAAAACATGTTGACGCATTCTGCGTCCCTATATTTTATTCGTCAGAACACACGCTCTGGCGAAGCTCGCAGGCGGACGACCGCAATAAGGATAAAGGGTTTGGCGGACGTGATGGGAGAATGGCGCCAGGACGGCCCGGCGGAACGACCACGTGCGGAGGAAGGCGGATGCAGCTGCATCTCGCAGCTGCCGGGGACGCGGAGCCCACACCAGCGGCGGCGCCTGTCCCAGGCTAGCTACC